>BSBK01001951.1:1745000-1987500 GCA_027943335.1 Chamaecyparis obtusa | reverse complement strand
CCATCATAATTAGTATAACAAACAAATTACAATTGAAACAGGGGTTGCATTGATTCATCTAGGAGATACAACAAGGGATGAAAGGGTGTGATTAAGCATTATGAGGCGTGCCTCATAGGAAACCCCTTCATCGTGCAAATATATATATATGTGTGAGCATATATTAAGAAGAATAAAATCAGAATTATATTAATGATATTCTAACATATTATAAGACCCAAATTTTATTATCGCTTTTGACATGAGAATGGAAGGCAGAGGCCACCAAAGAGGGGCAGTCTAAATCCAATAGGATAGCTCCCAAGATAGGGTAGGGACCAACCCCCTCTTTAACCTTGAGAGCTTGAGCTCGAGACAGGTTAAAGGATGAGTCTATAAACTTTGATGGAGTCTATTAATGGTCTCTAAGCGCTTTGATTTGCCTTGAATGTCTTCTCCCTTCTCATTACATGAAGTAATAATATGATCAATTTTGTAATATAGGTTGGAATAGCTGAAAATTCTTAATTTATTATTTGTTCTTTATTTTTACTCCGAATATTAATGTTAAATTAGCAGGGGACATTACAGATAGCGAAGTTCAAACTGTTGAGTCTTGGACTGCATTGGCGAGTCGCGACTGCAATTGAATTTGAGGCAAAGCTAAGTGATTATTATTCTGCGACTATGTAAATTTGAGTTCATTCTTATTTAGTGGGGACCAGTTAGTGAACAGTAGTGACCAGAGAGACCTCAGACATGATTTAAGGGTCAATGAATCATATTTATATATATTATAGTTCTATTGTGGAACTCTATTATCTGACTTGGCCTTTTACTCATAATCTTGATATTTGTTTTGCCCATCGTGGTAAGTTGGTAACTGGTATCACTATTTACTCATAGGAAAATTCAAATATTTATACACAACTACAATTTACAGGGGTGATTCAAAATTAAACCTAATAGGATAATGTTTTTCTATAATACAAACAGTAAAGTTGTAAACCAAGAGATTTGAAAAATTTAAAATGCAGGATGTAGGTGTTCACAATTTTAGTAGTTACCAGTAGTTTTAATTTTTGTAGCCTATGAGTGGGAAGAGAGCTGAGAGAATTTTTTTCTTTCCTCGGACTTCAATCCTCAACCTAGAATTCGTAACCCCTTTCTAAATCTCCAATACTAGTTATAAATGAAAAACTTAGATTGAAAACTTAAAGGGAAAAAATTGTACCATCTACATTCGTCACACTTGTCACTAAACATGTGAGTGGACACGCGTCATGAATCCTGACACAAGGGAGGATGGGGAGAGGGGCCAAAGGCACACCGTAACCAGATCCACCTTGCAGAGATCACACACAAAAGAAACAACACAAAAAAGTGAGAGAGAGAACGTAGAAACTTTCATTTATTAACTTCAATTGATTCATACATGCCAAGCTGTAAGGCCTTCTCAGTTTAGGCCAGATATTACAATCAAGTACAGAAATCATCCAACATGTGAGGATCTGCCCATAATCTCTAATATTCTATCTCCTATCTTTTATAAAAAACTGATCTCCTAAACTCTAACCAAACAACTACATCTATACAAGAGGCTATCGAATCAAGTCGGCCTTCAAATCCACCATCAACGAAAGGAACAACCAGATCTAGGTCCACATGCTTCCCAATGATAGACACTATCATCAAATCTGCGACCCAAATTAATTGCACAAGTCGGGCTAAACATAAATCCAAAATAAACAACTTGGTAAGTAAGTATAACTGAGCACCAGATAAGCATCACTGAGTGCTAGGGAAATATCTGAGTGCCAGAGAGATAACCGACCAACACCGGTGCACAAACGAAACCAAGCAACACCGAACCAACTCGGTCAAAGAAGGAACCAAGCAACACATAAAACTTCAAACATGTTTTTGGTGACACAAGATTGCTAAGGACCCGAGATGCTCCTGCATCAGACACCTGGGGTTATTTGAGAATGATTATACGAATCATGAAACAGGTACGATTCGAGATGAATCCAACTCAGATTTTGAAATCCATGTACTATCTTTAATCAGCCTATTCTTCCACTTTACTAGATATTTTATATACTGTTTTCCTCTTGTACTTCTGCCAATTCTTTGCTCCAAAATATGCTCAACTTATTTTGTCTATTTCTTAGGATAATCATTTGGTATTGTCATTTCTTCATCCGACTCATGATACTCATATAAATCAACAATGTTGAATATAGGTGATATATCCATATCATTAGGTAACTCAATCTCATATGCATTTTCAAAGTCAAATTTCTTTAGTATCTTGCAAAGTCCAAACTTCTTCATTTTTAGCTTTCCATATGTTCCAACAGGAAATCTACCTCTCTTCAAATGAACCATTACTTCATCATCGACTGCAAAATTCTTATGTCTTCTTGATCTATCAGCTCTGTCTTTGTATTTCTGATTACTTTTCTCCAGCTTATGTTTCACATCTTCAAGCAATGTCTTCATGTATTCAGAAAACTTTACTCCTTCAACACTTCTCTCTCTTTCATCAACAATATCCCTCAAATCTGATATACTCCTCGGTTGTATGCCATTTACAATCTCAAAAGGTATTTTTCCAGTACTCCTATTCACTAAATTATTTTATAAAACTCTTCTTGTGCCAACACAAAATCCCAATTACTCAGTGTGTATCCAACTAAATATCTCAAAAGATTTCCCAAACTTCTATTCACAACTTCTGTCTGTCCATCGGTTTGTGGGTGAAATGTAGAAATATATTTCAACTTGGTGCCAAACTTTCTCCAAAGGATCTTCCAAAAGTATCCAACAAATTTACTGTCTCGGTCAGAGATAAGAATCCTCGGTAATCCATGCAATCTGACAATTTCCTTAAAGAAAAGATCTTCTATATGTACTACATCTGATGTCTTTCTACAAGGTATAAAATGTGCCATTTTTGAAAATCTATCCACAATAATGAATATGGAATCATTACCTCTCAGTGTCTTTGGTAAGCCAAGAAAAAAATCTATACTAATGTCAATCCAAGGTTTCTCAGGAACAAAAATCGGTGTATACAATCCAATATTCTAACTTACTCCTTTTGCAACTTGACAAATTCCACAACTTTTCACAAATTTCTAAACATCTTTATACAACTGTGGCCAAAAGTATTTCTCCTTAAGAAAATTCAATGTTTGATCAACACCAAAATATCCAGTCGAACCACTACTATATTTCTCTTTTATCAAATTAGTTCTCATTGCTCCTCTCGGTATACACAATTGAATACCTTTAAAAAACATACCTTCTTGAATAAAATATTCTTCCCATTTATTTCTTGGTTGATCTTGAATAGGTGCTCTGCACTTTCTCCATGGCTCAGAAAAACTAGGATCAAATTCATAAGAATCTCTCATGTCATCAAAGCCAAGAATTTTAATTTTCATCTCGGTCATTAAAGATCTCCTTCTACTCAATGCATTAGCAACTCAGTTAGTGACTCCACTCTCATGCTTTATCAAAAAATGTATAACTCTACAAATACTCAACCCATTTCATATGTCTCTAATTCAACTTATTCTGACTTCCCAAATACTGTAAATCCTTAAGATTGGTATACAACACAAATTCACTCGGTATCAAATAATGTCTCCATTTATTTAGTGCTTGAACAATAGCATAGAATTCTTGATCATACACAAAATATTTACTTTTTGCATCATTCAACTTTTCACTAAAGAAAGCAATAGGTTTACCTTCTTGACTCAATATAGCTCCTATTGCACTTCCACTTGCACCACATTCTACTTGAAATACCTTATTGAAATCAGACAATGCCAACATAGGCAATTCAGAAACCTTCCGCTTCAGAGTCTCAAAAAATTTATTAGCTCCATGTGTCCACTTGAATTTTCTTTTATCTCCTCTCATAGTCTCAGTCATAGCATTACAAATCGAACTGAAATTCCTAATGAACTTTTGGTAAAAACTTGCCAAACCATGCAATGATCTTACCTCACTAGCATTCTCAAGTGTAGGAAAATTCAAAACAGCTTCAACCTTTTCAGGATCCATTTTCAAACCATCAGCTGAAATCACAAATCTCAAATACACAATCTCCTCTTTCATGAATGAACACTTTTTCAGATTTATCAACAACTTTTCTTCTTTCAACCTTTGCAATACTTGTTTAACATGTAACAAATTTTCTTCTCTGGTCCTACTGAATATCAAAATATCATCAAGATATACAATCACAAACTTACCCAAGAATTTCTTCAAAACTTCATTCATCAAACTCATAAAAGTACTCAGTGCATTAGTTAAACCAAAAGGCATAACCAACCACTCATACAAACCTTCTTTTGTCTTGAAAGAAGTCTTCCACTCATCACCTTCTCTAATTCTAATCTGATGATACCCACTGTTCAAATCAATTTTGGTAAAACACTTTTCTCCAGTCAAACTGTCCATTATGTCATCCATTCTCAATATAGGAAACCTATATTTTACTGTTATCTTGTTGATTGTTGTGGAATCGGTACACATTCTCCATTCTCCATTCTTCTTAGGTGCCAATACAACAGGTGTTGCACAAGGACTCAAACTTTCTCTGATCAAACCTTTCTGCAACAATTCTTGAATCTGTCGGTTCAATTCCTAATTCTCGGTAGGTGTCAACCGATGTGGTGCCTTATTCGGTAAACTAGCTCTAGGGATTAAATCCATGCAATGATCAATGCTTCTCTTAGGTGGCAAACCATCAGGTACATTATCAGAAATGATCTCACTATACTTGGTGAGTAACTTATCAATCTCCTCAGGTATACTATCCTTTATTTTCTTACTCAGTTTATTAGGAATCATAGAAAAACATACATCATTTTTCTTCAAATCCTTAACAATTTTTTTTCCTTCCATAAAGCAAAATTTCACAGATGTGCAAACATTACTAATAGGTTCTTCAATCAAAGGTAACAAGATTTGTCTTCTTTTATCAGCCCAAATAGTATATTTATGCAATTTCCCATTATATATAGCATGTCTATCATATTGCCAAGGTCTACCCAACAAAATATGACAAAAATATATAGGCATGATATCACATAACACCTTATCATAGTACTTTCCAATTTTCAAATTCACATAACATTGTTCACTTACCAAGAGTGTATGCTCATCTTTGATCCATGAAATCTGATAGGGCTTCAGATGTTCCAACCTCTTCAACTGCAAATTTTTGACCATTTCCTCAGATGCCAGATTCTCAAGCTACCACTATCAATGATTACCTTCCAAAATTCATCAGAAACTCTACATCTGGTCTTGAACAAACTTTTCCTTATCGGATCTTCCTTATTACTTTCACTCCAAAGTGCTCTCCTTACCATCAAGTTATTTTCCTTCTCAGATTCATTCGGTGACTCTTCTTGCACCAAAGCATTTCGACTGTTACCGACCTTCTTAATTGCATGTGTACACTCAAATGATCTATATCCTTCTTCTCCACAATTGTAACAAGTTCCTTGAAAACCACCTCTATTACAACCACTTTGGTAGTTACTACCTCTGCCTCTAGATGAAGTTTCACCTTTCCACTCAGTCTTGCCTTTATCCAGATTTGTCTTTTCAAGTTTAGGTCTACTATTTTCACAATAAGATCTACCTCTTCCTCTAAGGAATCTACCATCTCTACCTCTTTGTCTTTGCTCATGTCTCTTGTTCAATTTCTCCTCAGCTTTCAATGTAAATTGATAAGCCTCTTCAATGTTCTCCAATTTGACCAAACTGATTTATTCTTCGATGGAAACTCTCAAATCATTTAGGTATCTAGCAATTCTTTCCACATCATCTTCATCATGTCTAGATCTGATATCTTAGCTATAGAATTCCTCAACATATTCTTTTACTAAGCTATCTTTCTGCTTCAAACTTTGCATTCACCTAACTAGGTTAATCTGATAATCACAAGGTAATAACTTTCCTTTCAATTTATTCACCATTTTATTCCATACCTTGATTTTGTGTTTGCCTTTCCTCTTTCTGTCCAATTGTAGATGTTCCCACCACAAGGGTGCATGACTCTTCAACTTTGTGCTTGGAATTTTCACCTTCTTTTCTTCAGGTACATTTTCATATTCAAAGTACTTTTCCATCTCGATGATCCAGTCCACCAATTCATCAGAATCCAATTTTTGACTATACTTAGGGGGATTAAAGTGTGGTGTAGACTTCAGATTTGTCAAAGCCTTCAACAATCTTTCCTCACCTTGATCGATTGCCAGTGCAGGTTCTACATCACCTTGTTTTTCCTCAATTTTATCATCACTAACATCTTCAAGATGTATTCCTCTTCTCTAGGCCATTTCAACAACTTCTAATCTAGCAGAAAGTTGTCTCAACATGTCTACCAATCCTAGATCCACATATCACCTCCCACAAACCATCTTGAAATCCTCTACAATTGTAGTTCAGATCGCAATCTTCTACCCCATAACAAATCAACTAGGGTTTGACAAGAAGAAACCCTCAAACCTAGATTCACAAACCTAGATCTAGGTCTCACCTTAGCTCTGATGCCACCTGATACAGGGGAGGATGGGGAGAGAGGCCAAAGACACACCCTAACCGGATCCACCTTGCAGAGATCATACACGAAAGCAACAACATAGAAAAGTGAGAGAGAGAATGCAAAAACTTTCATACATTAACTTCAATTTATTCATACATGTCGAGCTGTAAGGACTTCTTGGTTTAGGCCAAATATTACAATCAAATACATAAATCCTCCAACATGCAAGGATCTGCCAATAATCTCTAATCTTCTATCTCCTATCTTCTATAAAAAATTGATCTCCTAAACTCTAACCAAACAACTATATTTATACAAGACGCTACTGAATCAAGTCAACCTTCAGATCCACCATCAATAGAAGGAATGACTAGATCTAGGTCCACACACTTTCCAATGATAGATACCATCATTAAATATGTGACCCAAATTAATTGCACAAGTTGGCCTCAACATAAATCCAAAATAAATAACTTGGTAAGTAAGTATAACCGAGCGCCAGACAAGCATCACTGAGCTCCAGAGAGA
This sequence comes from Chamaecyparis obtusa, assembly GCA_027943335.1. NCBI lineage: Eukaryota > Viridiplantae > Streptophyta > Pinopsida > Cupressales > Cupressaceae > Chamaecyparis > Chamaecyparis obtusa. The sequence continues at coordinate 1,980,416 of BSBK01001951.1, read as the reverse complement.
TAACTAACTAACACCAGTGAACAAAGGAAACCGAGAAACACTGAACCAACTTGGTCAAAGAAGGAACCGAGCAACACAGAAAATTAAAACATGTGTTTGGTGACACAGGATTGCCAAGGACCCGAGATGCTCCTGCATCAAATCCGGAATGGGTTTGCAAAAATGGGTTTTCTTTTCCCTTTCGGCCCAAAATACAACTTCGATCATTGATCTACAATCATCCAACGGTCATTGTTAGTCACTATCTGGTGTCATGGCCCCGTGGGTCCCATTAACTCACCTAGCCACCTCACGAGTCATACGTCATCATCAAATGACATTATTGGTTGACCTTGCGAGTGGAATGTGTTTAGTGACATGTGTCATGATTCTGAAATAGGTTTGAAAAAATGGGGTTGCTTTTCCCTTTCATCCCAAAATCCACCATACATCGTCAATCTGTGCTCATCCAACGGTAGTTATTTGCAACCGATATTGTTATAATGTTATTTTTTCCTTTATAGATATTAATGGATAATAACATTTAAAGTTAATCAATTGAATAGTAACATTGTTAGTTCCTGCCGCAGGCCTAGAATTATAGGCATTGACAAAACTTAACTAGTGATTAAATATCACAATTTTAGCCAATCAAAATACACTATTTTTTAATAATATTACATTCTAATAAATTTCATAAACTTAAGTCCCCTTTTCTACACATTCTTGTTAATTTCCTTTATATCTCAAAGTATCGTGAGGCTAGCTGTTAAATTTAAGAAATCTAGAGATTGAGCAACAAAGTAAGACTTGATAGGAAAAGGTTATCTCCAAGTCTCTTGATAATCGGCTGTTAGTTCTTAACATTCAATGAATTGGCAAAGCGGTTATCTCTTGATCTCACAAGGTAGTGGTTCTTGTTATCTCCAAATCTCGTAACGAGACTAGAGTTAAGGTTAGTGTTTAGAGATTATGAGAATGTTGTGGTCGCTAGGTCTCCCAATCAAACATGAGTTAAAGTAATCACCTAGAGACCCGGAGATGTATTTGGTCACTGAATCTCCTAATAAAACCATGGTTAAAGAAAGGATCTGGAGATTATGAGAATTGCTTATGTCGCTGAGTCTCATGATGTTATGTGAGTTAATTTAAAAGCTTAGAGACCATGCGAAGACTTTGCTCACTTATTCTCGAGATATAACCCCAGTCAAGATGAAAGTTTAGAGATTCAGAGATTTGCTTCAGTCGTTGGATCTCGTGATTAGACCAAGGTTAAGTAAAGTGTTTAGAGATCATGAGGCACCTTTAGTCACCGAATCTCCAAAAAAGATGTGGTTAGTCTTCATGGAAAGAAAAGAAAGCATCTGATGTGTAAAAGTACATGGCTTAAGTGGAAAAAGAAAAAAGTAACGGCCAATCAACATAAAATAAGGGTTTTTATCAGTTTTCAAGGGTTTATCATAGAGAAAAACAATGATGGCCTTTTTTCTTGCCTCAGAGAATTAAATGGACATGTCAACTTCACATGGCATGACTAAATAATTTGAAATTGGTTATATGCAGAAGTGAATGCTGAGGTGACTGTGTAGGTATTTTTAGTGATCTCGACAAATTTGCAGCATTCATTGCATATTGATATAAGGTCAAGACTATTGCCTCTTCTTACACTTAAAAATTTTTTAGTCTTTCAGAAAGCTACAGTTGAGAAGAGAGCCTTGCTGAGGTATAGTGCATTCTATTGGTGAAGGGTGATATTGCAATGATAGTTTTAAGAGCAGAGTGTTTTTAGATTTGTCAAAATGAGTCAACCAGAATCAAGCAGGATGTCATCTAGTGAAAGAGATAAGGAGTAGGGTGATGATCAGAAGGGGAAGCCCAATTATTCAGAGGAATTCATTTCCTTGCTTCCAAGATTTACCCAAAATAAAAAAGGTAAATGATGAGACCTTTTTGGATTCAATGCAAATTGTAGAGATCCCATTACTCCTTCGTGCTCCGGCTATCATTTATTCAATTATTTCTATAGTAATAGAATCAAGCAGATCCCTGTATGCAATGCCTGGAAGCTATGCATGGCCAAATTAATAGTCCCTGATGTCTTCCTAGATGTAGACTTGTTATTTGAGTTGGCTAGAAACTATGACCCTGTTTCTAAGACTATTAGGAAGAGTGATAAGTTTGCCTTGGTTACTCTAGACCGAGGGTCATTCATGAAAGTTTTTGGAGCTTATGCCTCTTTCTCCACAAAATTGACTTGAGGAAAGAGAAGGAAAAATATGCAAACCAATTGAACTTGGTAAAGTCTTAGATAACACAATTTATGCCCAAGATAGGGAAGTATATAGCCCCTCTACCCGCTAAGATGAACGCACCCTATGAATTCAAAGACCTCCATTTTTATATGAAATACTTAGCATATTGGTTGTGTAGGGTGCTGGGTATAGATGGAGATGCATAGAGGATACATGCAGAGCTGCTAATGATCATCTTAGACATACAAAATTCCCATGTGAATAATGACTATGATTACATCCAATATGTGATTGATAGAATGCATGAGAGTCTGGTAGCCATCAAGGAAGATAATCAGCCATCTAGGTTCATGCATTACTCCTTGTTAATGCACTTGATCCTATTTTTCAACATTGACCACATGGAGGTGAACATGTTAAGACCAAGAGCAATGATAAATGGTCAACCAAACCCAAGACAACTTTGGTTGAGGGTTTGGAATTGCACCTCAAATGAGAACGAGTTCTATGGCTTCAAAAATTGGATTGTCAATCCAATTCTAAATTTATTGGGTACAAATATTGTAAGGCTCCCAATTAGGGTTCTTAGACTCCTAAGGCCTAAAGATTATGTTGATAAGTTTCCTGGTGATCACAACTGGGGTGATTTATACTTGGGAAAGACCTTCACTTTAATGAGAGTCTATGGTTTCCCCCAGCCTCCTCATGTACTCCCAAAGTTTGTGCCACCAAGGGTGGCCTTGATGGAATTAATATGGCAGCTGATATGGATAGATAAGGAGCACCTGACTCCACACAAAAATGTCACATTGACTCCTCAATAGTTTATGATAACCAATTTTATAGTGGGGAAGAGAGATTTTCCTAGAGTCAGCATGTGGATGGGCCACTTCAAAATGAGCACAGATGATTTTAGGTATGTGAACCTTGAGGGTTTCATCAAGAATGCCAAGAAGCTACCGATTCCCAACATCAGTAACATCTATGACCATGAGGGGTTGGATGAAGATGATATTGTTAGAAATATACTTGATGAAGATGAGGCCAGAAGAAGGGCTACCAAGTTTTATGATCTCATGGAGCTAGAGGCTCAATTAAAAAGGGTTGGAATTGCCTTTAGTGTTTTTTTCCCTGACTTGCCTTTATTGCTAGAATAAACAAGATGGTAGAGATGTATGACACTTTATCTAACCAACTAGAGGCATAGCTTGATAATAAGTTGGAAGCAAGGAAGACTTACTCATCTTCAGAGTATGAGGATGACAGTGAAGGGTCTTATGAAGAAAATAGTCCTCCTCAAGCGAATGAGCTTCCTAGCCAAGAAAAGGGACAAGTGGCCTTAGAGGCAGGGGATGAAAGTGAATCTCCTCAGAAGAGGCAAATGATTGAAAAAGGAGGACCATCTTAGAGGAAGATTTCAAAGAAAAGGATTGATAGAGTAGCTTCCCTCATTCCTGGTGATAGGCCCTATCATCACCAGCTAAGGAAGCAAATCAGGGAAGGGAAGAAGAAAGCAACTCAGAAGGAGGTGGAGTTTCCCCTCCAAATGTGCAAGGATGAGAGGGAGCTCTACCAAGAAGAGCCATTACAAGATGATGAATTCATCAAAAGTGATGAATTCAAGAATTTTCTTATTTGGAAGAAATAATAGGAGTTGAGGAATCAAGTTCAAATCATAGATGGAACTGACCCCAATAATGAATCCCTAAAAGCCCTGACCACATATGATCCTAGATCAAAGAGCATAATAGTGGATGAGGTGAGGCAGCTTGTCAAGTCAAGTGGGATGTTACTTGTCCTAGGGTGGGATTTGGCTTATGCATTCATTATTGATCATATCAGGAGGTAGCCAGAGGCCTAATTGTCTCATGAGACAAAAATTGGGGACATGATAAGGGGATGTGGATATGATCCCAGATCTGAGACATTAGCAATGTGGTCCTTGGCCCCAAGAACATAAAAGCCTTCTCTTGTCAGTGTTGAATAAAAGATGCACTAGTACATTTGAGACCTTTTTCCGATGGCTGACCATCTAAATTCCGACACTATACTATCGATCACATGATACCAACCACCATCACAGTTTTGTAGTAAAAAACAATGACGGCTACGATGGGTGTCATAATTTCGACACCAAATCTGTCACAATATTCATCCAAAAAGGTACTGGCCAACATGGCGAACACATTGTCAGTCTAGTTGACACTGTTGCAATTCCGATGAGGGTGCATCAGAGATGCTAAATATGCGATGAATTAATATTGGATGTTTCTGACAAATAGCCATCGTTTGTAGTTTTACCGACGGCAGTTTCTGTTGCAATTCCAGTGATCATGTGTCGGAGATATTCGTAATTTGTATTTTTTTGTCGACGACGATGTTGTATATGCGACGACTAGTTGTCAGACATTTTTGATAGCTAGCCGTCATTTGAAATTTTTTGCTGATGATGGTGTTGTACATGCGACGGCTAGCTATTGGATGTTTCCAAGAGATAGCCATTGCTTTTAGGTTTTGCTGACGACGGTGCTATGTGTGTGACAGCTAGCTATCAAAAGTTTGCAATAGATAGCTGTCACTTTTAAGTTTTTTCCGACAATGGTGTTGTACATGGGATGGCTATCTGTTGGATGTTTCTGATAGATAGCCGTCACTTTTTTTTTTCCATCGTAGTTGCGACAAAAATCACTATATATATATATATATATATATATATATATATATATATATATATATATATATATATATATATATATTTGTCGATTGTGTTGGTATTGATTCAGAATGGTGTTCTTACAGATCTGGTTCATGCTGGTTGCATTCCTTTCAGATCTGGACTTGCAAGGTGGTTTGGTGATTCGAGGTCTTTTATTCCTGCTCATGATTTGGTTATGTCATTCGGAGAAGACTTTGCAGTAGATTTGGTAGCGGATCATGGATTATTGAGTCGAGTCTAGAGACTTAGATTTGGAATGGATCTGACTGAATTGAGATTTGTGACAACAACTTCTCCAGCATAAGAAGCTAGTGTGGCGATCAGAGATGCATTCTTCCTGATGTTTTTGTGGGATGAAGACTTGATTGCATTCAGATCTGATTTGAGTGACTTCTTGACTTCTTTGGTCCAAGTTGGATGTGATTTGTTCCTATGGACTGTAGCAGTGACTTGACTTGGATTTTGAGTAGAGTGTGCATTGATCAACTTGAAGATAGAATCAAGCTACTCTTTGCGTTGCTGTTGAGATCGGGTTGTGACAGATCATTGGGATTGTCAACCATTTTTTCCACAATTTCAAATGAGTTAGATGTGATGTTGAGAGAGCGACTTGCTAAACTTGCACATTGGAGATTCATAGATCACTATGGTGTCCGTGATGACTTGGGAGAAGTCTTCTTCTTGGTGAACTGAGCTGAGAGACTTGAATTACAGATTGGGTCATTTGATGCAACTTATGAGACATTGGATGCCTCTTCATAGTGGGTTCACGATGCAGTTTGTGGTGTTTCTTTGTGAATGAGTTCTTGGCAGAGATCTATTGATTTGGTAGCCATTGAGATGGATCGATATGACTTGATCTTGGGTTAAGACTTCTTGAGACAAGCTGAAGTGATTGATGTATGTGGATTGAGATCTTAAATTATTGAGCTTCTCTTTGTTTCAAGAATAGTTTAACATTCTCTACTTAACATGACCAACCACATGAATGTGGAAGCTCATCTGGCCCCTCCTAGGATCCTCTTATGAACCTTTACGACACTTTAAGACCTCTAATATGTATTCTTAGGGATTGTAAAGGGTCATAAAGGGTCATAAGGGGTCCTGGGACACAACAACTAAGAAACATAAATGTAGGCATCATGGTCACAATTGTTTGGAGACACAACATAATTGAATGCTATACCCAGACAATGCAACACAACCACTACTCCAATTCTAAGTTGACACTACGGGATCCAAAAACCAAAGATAAGGAATCTATATATGGTTTTTGGATCCCACAATATCAACTTAGAACTATAGGAGTAGTGGTTGTGTTGCATCATTTGGGTATAGCATTCAATTATGTTGTGTCTCCAAACAATTGTGACCATGATGCCTACATTTATGTTTCTCAGCTGTTGTGATACCTACATTTATGTTTTGTAGCTATCATGCTTATTTTCATGTTCTTTATGTGTTTGGCTTCTTCCATCACATCAAAAATAAGATTTTCCCACTCTGAATCGAGAATGCATGTGCAACACAACTAGAATATGCACGGATAACACATGGAGTTAAGAAGATAGAGCATGTTTACATTTTTTTAATAGGTCAAAATTACAATGTTCACGATGGTCTATAACTTAAAATACTCAATTAAAGACCTCTATAAAAAATGCAAACCTGTTGTGTCTTTCAGCTTCACCTAATATCCTATGTATATGAATTGAGATTGCATATTGAACTAGGCATCTCCTTCTACATTGCTTGAAACCAAGAGATTGTCACAGTTAATATCTAAAACCATTATTGAACTTTTTTTATTACTAAAAAGTACACTAGCAATTGCACTGAAAGAAGGTGCAAGGGAAACATGGATGATTTGGATGTAAATTCAATCATGCATCTTTGTAGTGCTCATCTTATAGGTAGGCTTTGAATAAGGTTCAATTCTGGGTAGCATTCATGCTCCTTTTTTTCCTGTACACCATCTTTGTCGGCAAGTTTCTTCATGGATGGCCTCCACTTTGTTTCCCACTACAACTATAAACACTATTCATTCTCACGTGGTCATTACTATCTTCTCTATTGATTAGACCTCCACTAAAATTTCTTTGATGATAATTTCCAAATTCACTATTTGGTATTCCTTCATATCCCCTCAACTCCATCACTTATGGTTACAAATCAAGTTCCAAGAATCAGAATGGCACGTCTCATCATCACAACTAATCCACCTTAAAAAATTTATTAACCATTCTCCCAAAATATGAAATCCACTAAAATTTAGCGAAAACCCCTCCAACATTACAATAGTGTATAAAAGGAAACTCAATGTTTCTAGTAGTGATAAATAGATTTTTTGAGAAGAGTAGAAGAAACAATAATAGAAATAATATGCTTGGAGGGAGAAAACCCTATAGACTTACGATATACCTTTGTATGCAGCCCTTTAACATTTCAAATGCAAGAATGAAAGAAAACATGGAACTAAGCTCAAACACATGTAGATAAACATCAGCCATTATCAAATAAACATCGAGAAATAAACATCAGTCATTATCAAATAAGTTGCATAAATGAGAATCATTTTTTTTTTGGCTTTTTATTTTTTTTGCTTCCCTATATTGTTGCAAAGGCATATCCATGTCGACATCATCATTTCTTCTCCGTTGTGCACATGATCTCACCGTCCTTTGCAAAGGCGGGTCCTCTACAATAACAAATAAAAGGCTTCAATTAAAAACATATTATCATAATTGGGGTTAATTTAAAAACATATTCATTATTGTTACAAGCATTTCAATACTTTAAAAAATATAAACGTGACACTCTTTAACTTGTCCAACCACATCATCTTTCCCGATAGCTTGAACCTCAACACGCTCATCGGGAACAACCTCTACATCCCCTGCAACTGCAATACAAAATGTTTTATTAATCCCAACACATTATAATTAAATTTTTATTACTACGCCAAATTCAGTTTAACATGTTTACTTGTATTAAATATTCATTAATCAAACTTTGAATAGAAAATATATACCTTGAGTACTACAATTCACATTCAAATCGACGTCTCCCTCATGCTCGGATGGTGCAGTATCAATATCGGCAAGCTGCATTCCAATGTAAATAATTAGTGCATTTATCGACAATATATACATATAAATACAAGATAAATACTGACAAATGTGAATCATTCAGTTTAATACATATAAATATATTCACTTTAAAGTTTTAAACAAATATATAATCATTGTTTCCTTAAAACAAATATATTCACTTTATGTTGGAACTTAACATCAAATACATTAATTGGTAATGTATTCAACTTGAAATAAAAATCAATTGGATTATTTACCTGATCAACAGATCCAGCAGAAGAACCTTGTGCACTCATTGCTTGGTATCATTCAGCCACGACTGTATAGCCTTGTTTGTAGCCTATTTTCTTGTCCTCTTCTATAATCGGTTTTCTGAACTCCAAGGCCCACATTTTTGCTTGTTATCATGAATTTTTATTGTAGTGAATTTTATCAAAACTAAATTGATTGCAATTTATAAATATTTTCGTACAATTCTTCATTTACTAATACTTACAACTCATGCAACAAGTTTTGAATATCCACCCGAGCCAATCCTGTGTTACTCGTGCTTTTATTTCCTTGCTTCTATTGCCTTTAATGTGTCAGGAAACCTATGTGATGTTTGAAATATGTTAGATCACATAAGTACAAAGAGTAAATAGTACATCATTTCATTAGTAAGATTATCACGTACCTTCTTTCCTCAGGTGATAGTACTTGTCCACTATGTCTTGTCCTTGTCTCAAGTGCATCCTTTTAAAGATTCTCCCGCTCATTAATAGGAATATAAGGAGACCACTCTTAATAAGGGTTACATTCTATTTGGGTCCTGTAGTTGTCTCTAATATACTTCAAAACTTGGCACACTTTGTCAATGAGTTTAAGTTTATGAAAGACGTTAGGTCCAAAAAGTGTTGTCATAGAGTCAATGAGTTTATTATTTAACCCTTTATCTTGTAATTTCTACCTTTTAAGAAAAATTGTTAGATTCATAAATGAAGTGAAGCTATCTTTTAATATACTTGAAGAAAGGGATGAAAAAAAATATGATCTTATAATGAAATCAAAATATGATACCATGTGTGTATTGATGAGTCAAGTTTATGGGATGTTTTGTTTATGATTTTCTAAGTTTAGACTTAAATATCTTATGGTTTTTCATAAACATTATATAGACTTTTATGTTTCTAACCTTTAGCCATATGTATATTTGATACTTTTGAAACTAAATGACAAAACTGAATATATATATAGATTAATGAATGTTATGATAAAATCTGGTATTTCTCTTCTCTAGCTTTAATGGGTAGACCTCCTGTAGCTGTGTGACAAGGCTACGTTAAAATAGGAAAACTTATTATAATCTCTGCCTTGGATTTGTGTTGTGGATTCTGTTATGCTAACCTTTTGTAGGAGAAGAATAAGTTAGCAAGGAGCATGGACTCAAGGATGAGTGGGTCTTTTAAGGTGAATAACTATTTTAGATTTCATCATAGCTCCACTCCTTCCATAACTTTGCGGTTGCTGATTCAGACCAAGTCAATCTAGTTACCAAGTGTTCCTATATTCTCGAAGCACTAAATATGGCTTATCTTCTTGCATAAATGATGTTGTCATTCCTGTAACTGAAGTTGTTATGCTATGTAATGAATGACCTATTTTGTAGGTGTTCTATTTTTCTTAGTTGCTTTTAAATAAGCTGGAACTTATGATTCTAGGCTAGTTAGATGTTTTTAAGGAATTCATACTATAATCCAGCAATAAAGTGAAATACTTTGATATCCTATATTGTATCTATGTTTTGTTAAATGAATATATGATAGTTCCAGATTTCAATCTTTGAGTTGTAATTCATTCATACTTCCATGGGGGTCCACACGGGAGGTGAATCCCCTGTTCATGTTTAAGTAGGATTCAGTTAAATTTCTTTGAAGTTGTTAAGCACTATTGCTCCTATAGCCACTAGTAGCAGAACCACTGACTGTTTCTTGCAGCATAGGTTTACTTTTGAAGCATTATCTATTTACTATTAAGTTTTTCTTTCAAAGTTGAGAGTTAATATGTAGTTTCAGTTTCTAGTATAAATCTCCTGTAGCAATAGCTTTTACTTTAGTAGTGATTACTCTTAAAGAGAACTAAAGCATAAACCTTGCAGCCATCATCTCAAGTTCACATTCTTGAATTAATATAGTTAATAAAGTCTAGCATGATATTCTAAGTAAATATGTGATGATTTTAAGAAATGAATCACTGTCAAAGGATGTCCAATCCTTGGAGTTCCTAGGATATTATTTTGACTAGTCATTTTTGGCATCGTTGCCGGGGATGGTGTCAATTTAGTTTGACCTAGAAGTCATTAAGTTAGTTTGCATTCTGCATAATTTTGCATGCATATATATAGGGATCATCTTGGATGATTCCTATCTAACCTTAATTAGGAAGAACCATTTGAGGTTTTCAATCCAATGCTTGAGGAACCCCAATTAGAGAACCCACAAGAATAACCATTTGAGAATGTGTTTGCTAATGCCTACGATTAATTTCCTTCACCCCCATCATCTAAAGAGTCTTACCATTTAAATGCCCTCTTTTCTTACCCAAAATATCTATATAATGTAATAGCTCATCCTACCTTCCCTTTTCCTATTTCTACTCAGCAAGGTAACCAAAATCTGAAGAACATTCTTGCAACCACACTTCCTAAATTCTATGGACTCATCACGGAGGATCCAAAGACTTTCCTCTTTGAGTTTGATGTCCTCTTTCGAAGCTATGACTACAACACTGATGACCATAAGCTCAAATTGTTTCCTTCCACTTTAAAGGAGGCTACGCTAAGATGGTTTATGAGTTTGGGTGCTGATGCTGTAGCAGATTGGAAGGCAATGTGCAACATGTTTCTTGATAAATACAAAGATTACTGCAGAGGAGGGGACTTAAAAGGAGATGACATATTTAAAATGTCATAGAAGGAAGATGAAACTTTGGAAGACTATGCCTCTAGGTTCATGTTCAGCTTGCAACGTAACACACAACATGAGATGAATGAAGAATCTCAAAAGCATCTATTTTTGAGAGGAGTGAATGATGGAAGCATAGAGGCCCTTGACCTAATGGCAGGGGGACATTACCCAGAAGACTTGGGATGACATAAAGAGTATATTTATGAACTATTCTAGAGCTACTATTAAGAAAGGAGGAGGCTTGAGAGCCTTGCCTCACAAGTCCAATGGTGCAGGTGTGTCCAAAATGGAGCTATCCAATCTATTGTTAGATTTCAAGCAAGACATCATTAATGATGTCGCTACTTAGTTGGACATAATGCAGGCAAGGAGAAAGAAAGATAAAGCTGATGCAATGTTAGCAGAGTACTGTCCACACTATAGGGAGAAGAAAAAGAATTGTCAGTGTAAGTCTGTTGCAAGCTTGGAGTCCCAACCTATGCCTACCAAGTTCAAAGCCATTGATGAGTACAAAGAGGTGATCTACGTTGCCAAGCAAAGGCCATGGGCTCAAAGACCAGGTATTCCCCAAGATCCTCTTCAAAATTTTAATAATAATAATGCATGGAAAAATCAACATCATAGTGGATTTAGTGGGTATAATAGTTGACAGTAGCCTCAGCAAGGTTGGAAACAACCTCAGCAAGGCTAGCAACAACATCAACCAAGTTGGCAGCAGCCTCAGTAAGGTTGGCAACAACCTCAGCAAGGCTGGTAGCAGCATCAACCAGGATGGTAGCAATCTCAACAAGGTTGGTCACAACCTCAACAACCCTGGCAATAGCCCCAACAGGGGTGGAAACAACCTCACAATTGGATGAACCAATCAAACCAACAAGATTTGATGCCACCACATCAGCAATAGGCTTTGATGCCTCCTCCTACAGCCAACACTACTTCCCTAAACAAAATCAATTGCCTGCTCAGCCTACTCCTAATCCCAACAATACTAAACCAACAACATAGTAGCAAAGCTATGCTATTTCCCTAAATAATATCCATTTAAGATTTGACACAACCCTTCCTCCTCCACATTAGCCTATCATTACCAAAGTTGAGGATGCCTCAACAAAACCAATTGAGGTACCAGTCAAACCTGCTGCTCCTACAACACAAGAACCCCCATTTCCTCATAGGTTGGAGGAACAAGCTAAGCCAGTAGAAAATTAAGTAGTGTTGGATTTTCTTGCCCAACTAAAGCAAATGATAGTAAAAATTCCCCTGTTAGATGCCATTAAGGAAGTGCCTGCATACACTAAAGCCATCAAGGAAGCTTGTATCAAACAACCTGCGAGGAAGAAAAAGGATCCTAAAACCATACATGTCCTAGGCCAGTTATATGATCTAATGTTGGAGAAATTGATAGTTCTAAAGTATTTTGATCTCGGTAGCCCTGTGGTCATAGTCACTATTCAAGGAATGCAAGTCCAAAATGCTCTAGTTGACTTAGGTGCATCCATAAATGTCATGACCAAGGAAGTAATGTCTCAGTTGCATATCATTGATCTTAGGGAAACCCCAACCATCCTTCAGCTTGCTGATAGTTCTACCATTACACCTGATGGGATTGTAGAGGATGTAACAGTCACCTTGAATTCTTGGGAATATCCGGTTGACTTTGTTGTCCTTTCTCCAAAGGCTAACATGGGAGGGTATCCAATAATTCTAGGCAGGCCTTGGTTGGCTACTGCAGATGCCTATATAGCTTGTCAGTCAGAGAAAATGACTATATCCAATGGAGTCAACACTAAAAATATGACTTTATATTCCCTAGCTCAACCTCTATTGCAAGATGACCAGATAATCTAGCCAGACTTGAATGATACTGAACCTGAGGTCAATTCCATTCACCAGTCAATGATGATATCTAGGGAACCTTTTGTAGCCTCTAGGGGAGAATATGAGATCATTTCCTCCATTATTATGAATGAGTATGAAGTGCAATCTCAAGTGTGTTCCCAAGAGGACTGTGTTCTTGAAACTCTGTTACCACTTTCCAATGCTCTATAGTATTCATAAAATTCAAAATTCTTTCATAGATTATTGCCTCATGAAATGGAGTCTGTTCCAATTGCTTAGCTGTCCATGGCAGAAAAGGTCATTAAGCTAGAGGTCAGCCCAGGATGGGAGTTAAATGTAAACAGTGCTTTGATAGTCTCTTAGCAGACAGATGTCTTGCAACTTCTAAAAGAACATCAATAAGCCTTTTCTTGAGATTATACTGACATGAAAGGTCTAGACCCTAAGCTCTGCACTCACAAAATTTTTCTCAGCCCTGACTATAGACTTGTTTGCCAACCTCAGTGAAGGTTAATCCAGCTTTAAGAGATATAGTTAAGAATGAGTTGCATAAGTTGTTAAATGCTAGATTCATTTATCCTATTTTTGATAGTTAGTGGGTCTCTCCTCTTGTTATAGTACCTAAGAAAGGAGGTAAGTGGAGAGTTTTTATTGACTACAAGGAGCTTAACACAACCAATAAGAAGGACCACTTTCCATTACCGTTCATAGATCAAGACCTTGATAACTTGGCTGGAAAGAAATATTTCTCTTTTCTGGATGGATTCAGTGGTTATGATTAGATATAAATAGCCCCTAATGACTAGGAGAAGACAACATTCACCTACCCATGGGGCACATTTTCCTATTCAGTGCTACCTTTTGGGTTGTGAAATGCCCCTGCTACTTTCCAGTGAGCTGTGATCAATATATTCTCAGATATCTCTGCTAATTGCATGGAGATTTACATGGATGACTTTACCACATATGGGCATACTTTTGATGAGGCCAAGGAAAATTTGGAGAAAGTTCTTCAGAGATGTCATGATTGTAACCTCTCTCTCAATAGTGAAAAGTGCTTCATGATGATGGAAGAAGGGGTTGTCTTAGGACATTTGATATCTTCAAAAGGTATTCAAGTGGACCCTACCAAGATTGAAGTGATTAGCACATTACCTACTCCATCAAAACAAAAAAATGTACAAAGTTTTCTTGGACATGACGGGTATTATAGAAGGTTTATAAAGGATTTGAGTCAGCTTGCAACACCACTGTATAACTTGCTCAAGAAGGATGCTGAATTTGCTTGGGATTCTAAGTGTGCAAAGTCTTTCTTGTAGCTAAAAGAAATTCTCACTACAACATTGATTTTGAGAGGACCTAATTGGGGCTTGCCTTTTCACATTCATACTGATGCCTCAGACTATGCTATTGGTGCTATGCTTGCTCAGAAGGTAGACTCAGTTGAGCATGCAATTTAATTTATCAGTAAAAATTTGCAGGGAGCTAAGTTTAATTACACTATCATTGAAAAAGAACTTCTTACAGTCATCTATGCCCTAAATAAATTCAGACACTACATTACTGGATATGAGATCTATGTGCATACTGACCATTCTGCTATCAAGTATCTCATGAACAAGCCTGCAATCTCTGGAAGATTGGCTGGATGGTTGCTTCTTATACAAGAATTTGACATTACCATAATAGATAAACCTAGTAAGACCAATGTGGTGGCTGATTTTCTTTCTAGGTTGCATGTACTTGATGATCCTGCAGCCATTGATGACAATTTTTATAATGAACATCTTTTCTTGCTGACTATACACAATCCTTGGTATGCCGATATTGCCAATTATCTCACCACTGGTAAGACACCAGCTCATTTCTCTGCTAAAGAAAGAAGATTGTTGACTGAAAAGAGCTTTAATTATTCATGGATTTCTGGATTCATGTTTTATACTAGTCCTGATCAAGTAACTAGAAGATGCATAAGAGAGGATGGAACCTATGATATCCTCAAGGCATGTCATGATGAACCTTGTGGTGGACATTTTTTTGCCAAAAGAAAAACATTGAAAATTTTGACTACAGGTTATAGGATTCTGAGTTTGAATGGCCTTGATGAGTGGTGAAAATCTGCCCTGCACAACACAAAATTGATACAACACCAGTGCAAGAAATGACATGACAAGTATGTCAAGGACAAAGTCTATTCAGTAGGTGACTGGGCGCTCCTTTATGACTCTCAGTATCAGCATAACCCATCAAAATTCCAAACTAGGTGGCTTGGACCATATGAGATTATTGCAATCTTTCCAAATGGAGCAGTTCAACTCTCCACAGTTGATCCAGTTCATTTCAAACTATTGGTCAATGGTCACAAATTGAAGTTATATCATAAACCCTAGAGTAAGGATGAGTTCCTGCAACAATTCTCTTTTTCCGTTGGCAACACACTTCCTGTAGCAACTTGTAATGAGCTTTTTGCTCATTTGCCTTCCTCACTTTAAAAGAGCTTGTCACTTTCATAATAAACACTTTCTTAACAAAAGTCACTTCTCCATAATAAAATTTCATTTCATTTCTTGTTTATCACCCATCCACTTCATTTTCTTCTTTCATTTGTGGATAGCAACAACTGCCACCTCAGCAATAATTTAGGTTAGCACACATTTCAAGGTATGCATTTTTAATTTGTTTTCCTATTATTTTTTCTCGTATGCCTTGTCACCAGTGCAAGTGTGGGACCACTTGCAATATTTTAGCTGGGGGGAAGTTATATTAGTTTTTTTTTTGTCATTATGTTTATGCAATCTTTATATTTATTCCTTTCTCCTGTCGTACTTGCATTTTCTGCAATGATTAGACACTTCTAAAAATTATTATGCTGCGTTGTTATTTTTTGCACGTATGAAGTAAGGTGGCAAGTTATGTTGAGTACGAGTTCTACGGAGAGTACTTATGAGTAATTATGAAACATTAATAAGATAATTTGCATTTATGTTACTCATAAGCTCATTTCTCGAGCCGCATTGCTAGAATTTCCAAATTTGAAATCATCTTGCAACCTGCCTTTTCAAGCTTTCTTGTTCAAAATTATGGTTGTCTATTTTTATATCCTGCAACTCCATTTTGGGTATCTCGGGAACCAGACAATGGGAGGTGACCTCATTCGTAGAGAGCCCACTGTGCATAATGTTTTGCTAGAAGACCATAATTGCATGCCATATTTTTTAGGCAAGGGGTTGGATGGATTATATCCAGAACCTAAATAGCTAGGATGACGAAGTTGCAATTTAGTTTCTTAACTCCTTAAAGGATGGAGTGGCTATGGTTAAAGGACTGAAGGTGCCATTTTCTTAGACAATTTTTGCAGAGGTTATGGGGTTATCGCAGGAAGGTGAGGAATTTGCAGAAAATCTTGATCCAACTACTTCCAGAGCTCAGTTCACGCTACATTCAAACCCACCGCTTGAAGTTGATTAGAAACAAGGTATATTTAGACTATCTCTTCTAGATCCGTTTAGGCAATGTGCATTTCATATCATTAGATATTTTACCTATGAAGGGTGGTACTCATTCCTACATTCCGTTCACTTTAAATTCTTGAGTTGTTTAAGACATGACAATAGGCCTATCAATGTCCCTAGTTTTGTGTTTGGCATCTTGTCAAAGCAGGCCACTCTAGTTCAAGAGGGTAAATGAAATTATGTCTCTCACCACTGTTTAATCAAATTAATAGTGGAAAAAGCCTTAAGGGAGTAGTCAAAAATTTCTTGGGATGAATTTCTATTGAAAGGGTTTAACGAACCAACCCTAGAACCAATTGGGCATAAAGTGGGATAGAGGATTAAAATCGCTAAAGGGGTTAGGAAATTTTTATTGAAATTGGACAATGTTCTTCATCCAAAAAGAAATGTAGGGTTAGGACCCCTAATTCCCCTAATTCCTCTACTTCAAGATCGCCTCACGAAGAGGAATTGGAGACTTCTACAGAAATGGTTGAAGTTGCTCCTGCAATGGAAATAGTTTCCCAAAAGGACAAGAAAAAGAAAATTAACCTTGGTACTAGTTGGTAGGTTAAGGCATTTCTTGCAACCATAAGCACTTCTAGAAAAAGGAAAGCTCCAAAAAAGGAGGAAACTCCATTAAGGAGAAGTACTAGGATGAGGTCAAATACAATTGTAGAGATTCCAATTGATGAGCCAAATGTAGAACAAGAATCTGAATGAAAGGAAGAAGAGGATAGAAACATTCAACAAGAAGCTGAAATACAGCCTAAAACTTCTCAGCAAGAGGAACAATGGACTGAGATTATGGAGTAGGAAATATCTGAGGGGTTTCCTGATATTAAAATAGAGTAGGTTCCTAGTAAGCCAGTAAATGCAAAAGTCATTATAATCAGAGATGACTCTAGTTTAGAAGAGAAAGCTTATGTGTTTCAAAGGAGAGGATCAACCTCTAGGAGTCCTCAAGAAGATGATTCAGATAGTGATGACTCTGATAGTTACATCAGGGAAGCATATGACACAATGTTCTCTCCTATGATAGGATCTCCTGCAATAGAAAGGGGTCCCTATGAAGAAAATCCAGATATTGATGCAGACCTTTTGAATAGGTAGTAGAGCAAATTTTGAATGAAGGATTAGATACATTGGCTTCAGTGGCTCAACAATGCTCTAACACTGAGAGGGCTATTATCATGTAGACAAATCCTTTGAAGAGGGCAAGTGCTAATAGTGGTAATTCATCTGTTCCTTAAGCAGCAGACAATTCTTGCCTTAGTTCAATAACAGATCAATCTAGTTCAACATATTTGTTATCTGTTATCTTCTAATTGTCTAAGCAATTAAATTCTAAGAGAGAGCAGTAGAAATAGCAACGGAAAGAACTAAATAGGGTAGTAGACTATCATTATCAGGAAACACTTGTTCAGGAGGAAAATATAGAACAACTAAGTGTGAAACTTAACAAAATCACATCTCTAATTCCTGACCTGATGGGTTGTAGATCCCCATCACCTGTCTATGACTTGTTTCTTAAAGAACAATTGTTAAACTATAAGATGACCTGTATTATGCATGTTATGTCTCCCTCATTGCAAGAGCCTACTCAATTTTCTCAAGCCTTCCATAACTCTCCTGCAGCCATTCAAAATCTATTATGTCAACTCTATCTCCACAACCTAGCAGTCCCTAATAACTGAGTTTGGAATCCCTTGTTTTATTTTGGGGATATTCAGCTCAGAGCCCTTATGTCCTAGGTAAAAAATGAAATTAGTTGGGACACTCAAGCCAAAGTATATAGGGATTTGGAGCCAGAAATTTCCCTATTTCTAAGGCTTGAAGCCAAAGATCCTCGAACTTACTATTATAATTGGTTAAGAATTGCCCCATCTGAATCTGGTAGCAAGGTCATCTATTTGATGAGAAATGAAGCATTTAATGCATATGAATAGATGGTAGATTTTGAATTGCCTAAGGCTAGAAATGCCATTCAGTGGCGCTGGAACAGTTTATCTAGGGAGATGAGAAACATAGAACCACATTCACCTCTCAACTTTGCTATGGAAACCCAGTGCGCACCTTGGTATATTTCCTTGGGAAGAGAGGGAAAGTTTTTGGATTCTCCTAACCTTTTAGCCTCCATTACTGATGTCTCCTCTACTTGCAAACTCAGAAAATTTGGATAGTTTTGATATGTAGAAGGAAAAGGACAAATAGAAGAAACACAGGGAAACAAAGGGATTCTATTGGAGTCTTGCAGAAGGAGGTACTGGATAGAGAACAACTGCTGATTATAGATTGCCAGCTAGGTTGAAGATTTTATTTGTTGCGGGACCAACAAATAGCTAAGTTGGGGGAATGATGAGTCAAGTTTATGGGATGTTTTGTTTATGATTTTCTAAGTTCAGACTTAAATATCTTATGGTTTTTCATAAACATTATACAAGCTTTTATGTTTATAAGCTTTAGCCATATGTATATTTGATACTTTTGAAACTAAAGGACAAGATTGAATATATATATAGATTAATGAATGTTATGATAAAGTTTGGTATTTTTTTTCTCTAGCTTTAATGGGTAGACCTCCTACAGCCATATGACAAGGCTACGTTAAAATAGGAAAACTTATTATAATCTCTGCCTTGGATTTGTGTTGTGGATTCTATTATGCTAACCTTTTGTAGGAGAAGAATAAGTTAGCAAGGAGCACAGACTCAAGGATGAGTGGGTCTTTTAAGGCGAATAACTATTTCAGATTTCATCATAGCTCCACTCCTTCCATAACTTTGTGGTTGCCAATTCAGACCAAGTCAATCTAGTTACCAAGTGTTCCTATATTCGTGAAGCACTAAATATAGCTTATCTTCTTGCATAAATGATGTTGTCATTCTTGTAACTGAAGTTGTTATGCTATGTAATGAAGGACCTAGTTTGTAGGTGTTCTATTTTTATTAGTTTCTTTTAAATAAGCTAGAACTTATGATTCCAGGCTAGTTAGATGTTTTTGAGGAATTCATACTGTAATCCAGCAACAAAGTGAAATACTTTGATATCCTATATTGTATCTATGTTTTGTTAAATGAATATATGACAGTTCCAAGTTTCAATCTCTGAGTTGTAATTCATTCATACTTTTGTGGGGGCCCACATGGGAGGTGAATCCCCTATTCATGTTTAAGTAGGATTCAGTTAAGTTTCTTTGAAGTTGTCAAGCACTGTTGCTCCTGCAGCCACTGATAGCAGAACCACTGACTATTTCCTGCAGCATAGGTTTACTTTTGAGGCATTATCTATTTACTGTTAAGTTTTTCTTTCAAAGTTGAGAGTTAATCTGTAGTTTCAGTTTCTAGTATAAATCTCCTGTAGCAATAGCTTTTACTTTAGTAGTGATGAATCTTGAAGAGAACTAAAGCATAAACCTTGTAGCCATCATCTCAAATTCACGTTCCCAGATTGATACAGTTAATGAAGTCTAGCATGAAGTTCTAAGTAAATATGTGATGATTTTAATAAATGAATCACTGTCAAAGGATGTCCAATCCTTGGAGTTCCTAGGATATTATTCTGACCAGTCACATATGATTAGCCTAAAAATGCGCAAACATTCATCATTAAATTTTTTATAAAATAGATTATTCCCTGCAAGATAATAATGAGATTATTATAATTAGTTATTGCAAGGGACCACATAGGGGGTTAGTGCATTACATTATGAGTATTATATTATATAGTAAAAGAAAGGATTAATCTTTAAAGTACCTGGAAGCTGGGCTACTCTCAAGGGAAGTCCATCTTCACTGCTCACAAGTAATTGATCACAATTTTGTATTGTTCCCATACATTTAACACGAGTACATCCAAGAATTGCGTCATCACCTCCTACATAAAATAAATTCAATATTACAAAATGCCCCCAAGAAAGAATATATAGTTCAAGTGAAATAAACACATGATAAATGAGAGAGAAAAAGAGGAATCTACTTACCAATAATAGGTTTTGTCATCACATTTGTGGTCATGCTACGTGTTGCCAACATTGCAGGTGGTACCTTCTTGGATCTGATCCTTGTAGCAGGCGGTGTACTCAACATAGGATCAATCGTAGGTGTTGAACAAAAATATTGTTAAAGCATTAAAAAATATGGACAACCATGGACAAGATGGAGGATAAAACATGCGATGTACCACCCAAATTATTTGCATTTGAGGCATTTCCCTTTAATGTATTTAGTATCCTCTGTAAAGAGAATACATATATATTTTAGTTAATGACATAAAAAAATAGTATACTATAAAAATTATTATTGAACTTTTGTTATAATTAAAAACTACATTTATACTTCTGTATAATTTCAAACACGGTGAATCAACATATCCTCTCTCATTGTTATTTCAGGAGTGTGAGGTTGAATATCTGCCATTCAAGCTAACTCTTTTGATATTGCATGAAGGACCTTATGCAATGAAAGCACATGATCAACGTCTGATAAAAAATCAACATTGAATGGATCCTACTCATCCTGCGACTCTTCATGGACTACTTATTCCTTTCCCTTTTTCTGATCAACACTCATTTGTGAGAACAATATTATTAGCACTTTATTTAAAAGCAATCCAAAATAGTAGAACAACAAAAAATACGCATTAATATAATAAAAAATACGCATTAACATTTTTCTTGTATGCACATTTGTACAACAATGAGTTTTACCTATTGGGAAGAAGACATCCCATGAGAACTATCACCGTTGTGCATACCGTGTGGCTGTTGATCCATACTATAGCACTATATTTCAAAAAAAATCATTCAGACATGTTAAAACACATGTGTTCTTATTTTAAGTTACATTGAATAATAGACAATTATCAAAATGCGTACCACCTTGTCCATGATAGTGATGGGGTTTTTTGTATCTATGCGATTCAAATTGTAATCAATAAGCAGCTCCTCGCCTCCATGTATTGATTTGATCGCACATACAAATATGTGATTTCCCTCGCGCACCTCAAATATGCAATTGGGTTGCTTCTTAGTTGACGTAGGTCATGTACTATTTATAAAATCTACAATATTCCCTGATGCTTTTGGCCTTCCATCAATGTATATAGCTACTGTTTTACTTTGTTTATTGACTTTTTGTTGTATATAATTTTCCGCGAGTGCATACTTGCACATAATTTTTTTTAATTTAACAATCTACATCCAACTACTATAATCATAACAATGTTGTAAGAGACCTTTATGCCATCCATGAAAAATAGGCCCAAACCATGTAATGAAGACAGTGCTATATGATATATCCTCTCTTTAACACAAAAATTAGTGTTTATTGAAGGAAGTTCATCGGGGACCCATTGTTTCTGTAGATGTTTGTACCTAAAGGGCACCACAGAGTCGCATTTTATCTCATCATCATAAGAAAACGACCCCCTTTGAGAAAGGAAATTTTTTATGTGTTTATTGAATTTATTTCTGATCTTTTGACCTCGATTCGATCTCATTGATTTAGACATACTAAATGTCTCACTTGCTTCTTCCATTCCTACATTTTCCTCGCTCGAGGAAGACAAATCTGACAAATACTTATTCGCTAGTATCTACACTTCATGCAATGAGAGAGACAGGTGACAATGAGAGATATATTTTATAAATGGTAAAAGACATTATCTCTATGGGGTGTCAATTGGCATGTACCTGACAATCCATGAGATTGTGTGGGATACTTGACATAAGATAATAGTTATATAATCAGACAAACATAGGTCACTCCATAGTTTTCATTATATCTTGTGAAGGACATTATACATTTTTAAAATGATCTATTTCTCCAACAATATTTTGAATATCTTAGTATTGCATATAACTAAACATCTCAACATTGCATGAGACACCACTATTGTGGCATTTCGTCAAACAGTTCTCGTGCCTTGCCAGTGTTTTTATTACACCTTGTGAAGGAATTTATACATTGTTAAAATTATCTATTTATACTTTTAGAATTAGCTCACTCCATTGCAAGGAACAAAGAGAATCCCCTGTGATTTAACATCATTGATGTGCAAGGAAATAGAAAATTATCAGAAGCAAATAACATAATATAGTATTTAGATTAAATGCATTGATATAAAAAAATACTTCAGAAAATTATAAAGAAAGGTAATTTGCTTAATCACATCACTAATTTTTGCATGTCTAAATACTGATGTCTTTCAAGTGATTTGATTCTTGTCATGCCCACTACAAATGAGAACAATCTTAACTAGTGAGGTTGTTTAAGCATATAGAGATTAAATACACTCTTTTAGAATAAAATTTCTCTTAACAAAAGATCAAAGATATAAGTAGGACATATAAAAAAAGGTGAATAAGAGTAGTACATATAAAATAATCGTTAGAAAATGCCAAACATCTGGCATAATTGTATATTTCATTCATGTCATCGATATTCTTCTTCATCCATCTCATCATCAAGATCATCGTCATCGACAACATCATCACCACCACTATCATCATCATCATCATCATCATCATCAACATCATCATCATTGTCATCAGTAGCAACATCATCATCATCTTCTTCTTCATATTCTTCTTCGACTAGCTCTCGATCATGATCATCATCTACATCATCTTCCACTTCTTCATCTTCCCCGGTATCTTCTTCCATTGCATTATAATTTATTGGCCTTCCTCTTGGATCATGTCTAACAACAACTAACCAACCCAATTTATGTGGAACCTCTGAGTAAAATACCTTCTCACATTGTCTTGGAAGAACATAGGGCTCTTCTCCAACTGGCTCAAAATTTTTGTATTAATCATTGAGAATCCATTTTCATGTTCAATAACAGTTCTATCAGGATCATTTTTATTGAGTCACAGTCTATACCATTTCACAACAAAGAGAACTAATTTGAAGGAATTAAAGTCACAATCAAGTATATCAACCAAAAGACCATAGTATCAATTTTGCAACTCTCGAGGATGTAAGTCATTTCTAGATGAAATATTAGTCACCTGAAACACTGTACTTATCCCAGAATCACAATTTCTCTTCATGTCATCCAAGTTTTTGATGCAAAATTTATAACCATTGCATAACATAGCTTTGTGGTGTTTTACCTGCAATAATGTCAAACATGTATAAATTATTGCATCATGAGTTGAAAAACATATGGTTGATTAATTAACAAATTTATAAGTACCCGATGATCTCTTAAACCATATGCTAAATCTATTTCCTTTTGTGTAACATTGAGATCTCCATTATGATGAGCTTGTATAACCAATGAAGACACAAATTCTCATGTTAATCTATGACCATCATGTTGACATCGTTCAATCCATATCATCATCCAATCTTGATTATTTGCAATAAACAAATGTATTGCATCCCACTCTTTAGCAACTATACAAAAGTAAATAGATGACTTACAACATATTTATTTTGAAGATTAAGAATTAATTAACTACAATAAAATCTCATAATTTATTACCTTTCAGTTTCCTAAATCTACCATTGCCCACCAAGTACTCCCCTTCAAATTTTTTAATGGAGTCGAGATCCCAAATGCAATCTATATGGGTCTTTGATGCAAGATTAGGAAGATATTGAGTAACACACACCATCATTTGATATACCATATATCCCTCAACCATAGAACCATCGGGACATGCTTTTTGTCATACCAAACCCTTCCAAAATTTTAAGTGTCTCTCAACCATCTACATTGACCTAGCATGTATAGGTCCATACAATTCAATCTCCTCAACTTGGTGTATGAGGTAGTGTTCTTGTGCATTAAAAAAAGATGAAGGTAAACACTTTTGCATTTCACACATTAGTCGACAAATTTTTTTCTTCTAATATTTTATATCTTTTTTATGAATTTCTTTAGATGACAACCACCTACAAGGGATTCAAGACACATAAATATATAAATATGAGACTTTACAATATATTACTTATTTGATATTATTGTTTGATATATTCAACAAATATCACTGCTTACCTCATTTATTTTTCAAGATCATATATCACTTGTTTGATATTATTGTCGAAGTTCTCTGGGAGAGATAGGGGTAGAAAATACTGCAACAATTGTCAACTGATCATTTCATACAATAAAAATTGAATGTAGTTACACAAATATATTGTAAATAAAAAAGACTATGACTTAACTTGATGAAAGTATGCCAATCATGCATTTTCATCCCTGACCCAAAATCATTTTTCTTTGATATGAGATTGCTTATATCCGCAGTAAATCCTATAGAAAATCAAAATTTTTAGATGATTTATTTTATGACATTACTTTATTGCTCTGTTAATAACCAAGGAAGATCACTTTCATTAATTTGGTCTCTATTGCTATTTGATTCAATGATATTTTTCATTACATGATTAGAATCATGAATGTCACTACAAATTTTGCCAAGTTTTTCTTTGTCACATATTTCATCCAATATTTTTCACAGTGTCTCTATTACATTATTTCCAATATGCATAGTATCAAAAAAATGAATAATTTGTAGCTGCTCATAGTAGGGGATCCTACTAAATTATCTGGGATAACATTTTAGTCCCTTTGGAAGCTGGTCAGTGATACCTTCATGACCTTCAAGATCGTCAACTACATAATTATCCTACAAAACACAATCAAAATATATAATTTTCAAACATCAACCATTAGGTGGAACGAGATTACCTCGAATTCTATTATATTCCAACTACCATAGGTGAGGTGTCATTCTTCAGGGCTTTGATGTAGTCTCTTCTTTCCCATTGAAAATATGTCTCTCCACACTTAAATACTTCTGATTTCTAGGGAGGAAGTGCATATACTCATCAAACACCTGCTTTCTTAAACTTTTGGAATAACAAGATTTCATCTTTGGACCACACATTGGACATGAAAATTTTCCCTTTGTTTGAAGACCTACAAGATAATGATACAATTGGATTAAATATGTAAATTTTTAGAATTTGAATTATCACATACAACTAGAATTCACTATAACACACCACAAAAATGTGTCAACCCTGGAGCATCATGAATTGTCCACACAAGCATTGCATGAAATTGAAAATATCTTTGTCCAATTAGTCTAGAGATCTCATACATAGTGAAACCATTCCATAACACCAACAACTTGTTGATAAGAGGTGTAATATATACATTCATATCTTTTACTTGGTACTTACCTAGTTAAATTAACAACATCAAATAATTATTGTGGCCATTTCACTCTAAAACTTATAATTACATGTAGATAACTATAAAATAATAAGATACTTGGAACAATCATTGCCAACATAATGTGCTCCTTCTTTATTGACATCCATGGAGGAAGGTTATTATTTATAATAAAAATAAGCCACACTGAGTAAACTTATCTCATCTCTCCATGTGGATTGACACTGTCTACTGCCAGAGAAAGCTTGAGATTTTGAGGTTCTTCTTTAAAGTGTGGCCACTTCTCCTTTATGTCCATAAATGATGAACCATCCGTAAGAATTTGAATAATGTCATCTTGACTCCTGTCGTGTGCATGGTAATCCATAAATTATGCCAAGCTATCGCACTTGAATAATCATTTCAGACATGGAATAATGGGGATGTAACGAAGAACCTTGCGAGGAATCTTTTTTTTATTAGATCATCTCGATATCTTCTTGTATGGCATTCAAGGTATTCTATTGCATTTTTTGTGTTCTTTATGATAAATAATATGATCTCCGAGACAAGGATCTATTGCTTGATACTCCATTCCAATATGTTTCATAGTGGCACATAATTCTTGGTATGAGTGAGGGAGAACATTTGATGGTGGTAACAGAAACTCACCTATTAATCTACAACAAATAATATAAGTCATTACTATAAACAATCTTAATGGTACATATTTCACCTTTTATAGACTATAATGACATATATGAAAAACCTTAGCATACGTGACATTGCTATGTTGGATAAACCATTCATAACCTTCAAATTCAGCAACAACATTACAATAGAGAGAAGAGTAGATTGGGAGCCTTGGTAAAGGGCCATGTTCATCTTCTCAAGTAGAGGTATATCATGGACGACATCAATGTCATCCTCATCATCAACAACACCAGCACCAGCAACACTAGTACCAAATATATCAATGATCATTACGTTCATACCATCATCTTCAAATGTGTTTTATGACGCATGATCATCATCTTCCATGAGATCATAATCTTCAACTTCAATACCCACACCTCCATGTTCCTCTATATTCACACTGGGGAGATTAACCTATATAAAAATTATGATAATCAAACCCCCCTTCAATGTGATAATAAAACCTCCTTCCATGATTCATATGTATATTAATTGTGAAAACAATATAACAAACAACTTACCACTGGATGATAATCAAACCCCCCTTCAATGTGACCATTCTCCCTACAATATCTCTTTTCTATTTTGATTTTGATTCTTCTCGTCTTTAAGCCATTACAACTCTTGCATGGACAATAACATTTGTCATCGCCTTCACTTTGAAAGTAAGACAACAATCTAGTGATTGTCTCCCTATTTTGATCGAATTCCATTGTATTATCTGACATGATCCTTAATGTGTATATCTGAATTTTTTTTTGGATATGTTGTACTTAATGTCATAGCTTATTATGTATTTCATCCTTCATGTCTACACTTACTTCGACCAAACTCTTAATTTTCTTATAGATTTTGCCAAACGCTTTGTAGGAAACCAAGGGGTATTCTTGAGTTCAAATAACAAGTTATGATCTATTGAAACTACTCTAAAACTTTCTCCTACCTACAAAATTGTTCAAATTCTAAGGCCATGATTTCACATGCATTCTAGAGCAAGAGGTGAATGCTAGCCATGGTTGTTGCATTGTTTTCTACTTTTAATGTTCATATTTATTTGAAAATTACAAGTTGTGATTTTAAAAGAATTAGAAGCTTTTAAAATAGTTCAAACCATGTCATGACTTGAGAACTTGAAACCACTCACAAAAGTTGAAACCATGTCATGACTTGAGAACTTGATCGGAGGGATCAAGAACATATGCTTTAACTTATAAAATATTTTAGATAAGAGATTTAGAATTAATTAGTTATTGGTTTAACTTATAAAATATTTTAGATAAGAGAATGACATAACTTTTTTTGAAAACCACAAATTGTCTGGCAATAAAAGCAACTATACTGCAAGCTTCTATGAATAAGGAAATAAAATTTAAAATTCATTACTTGCAACGACAACATTAGAGAAAAAGATAAATTTAATTTATTCCTTGATGGATATCTTCCTTGTACCACACAAAAAATTGTGTGATAACTATGTCTACTCCAACCTGTTTAAGAATTTATTATATCAGATAAAGTATGTTTAAGAATTGTTGATAATTCTTAATCTATTTAAACAATTCATATAGATTAGAATTACAACATATTGGCTGACAAACAAAGTAGGTTTAGTTTTAAGATAAAGTATGTTCAGATAAAGAATAGAATTTACAATTAATACCCAATTGTCTAATTCAATAGTCTACTCTTAAAGTATATAAAGTAGGTTCAGTTACTTGAGATAAAGTATGTTTAATCTAGTTTAATACTTTATTAACTATGTCTACTCCAACCTTAATTGTTTAAGAATTCAACATATCAGATAAAGTATGTTTAAGAATTGTTGGGACTGGTCCTTTGGCATGTATTAGGCAAAATAGAATTTAATTTGTAGACATAGTTAATGCAACATATTAGATAAAGTAGGTTCTATCACTAGAAAATGCATTGTACCACACAAAAAAAGGAATTCAATAGATTAACTAAGTGGGACCAGTCCTGACATGACTGCTAGTCCCAACAATTCTATATATACTTTATAGATTAGAATTATAGCATATTGGCTGACAAACAAAGTAGGTTCAGTTTTAAGATAAAGTATGTTCAGATAAAGAATAAAATTTACAATTAATTCAATAGTCTACTCTTAAAGCATATAAAGTAGGTTCAGTTACTTCAAATAAAGTATGTTTAATCTAGTTTAATACTTTATTAACTATGTCTACTCCAACCTTAATTGTTTAGGAATTCATCATATCAGATAAAGTATGTTTAAGAATTGTTGGGACTGGTCCTTTGGCATGTATTAAACATAATAGAATTTAATCTATAGACATAGTTAATACACCATATTAGATAAAGTAGGTTCTATCACTAGAAAGGTTCTTGTACCACACAAAAAAAGGAATTCAATAGATTAACTAAGTAGGACCAGTCCTGACATGACTTCTAGTCCCAACAATTCTATATATACTTTAAAGATTAGAATTACAACATATTGGCTGAAAAACAAAGTAGGTTCAATTTAAGATAAAGTATGTTCAGATAAAGAATAAAATTTATAATTAATTCAATAGTCTACTCTTAAAGCATATTAAGTAGGTTCAGTTACTTCAGATAAAGTATGTTTGATCTAGTTTAATACTTTATTAACTATGTCTACTCCAACCTTAATTGTTTAAGAATTCATCATATCAGATAAAGTATGTTTAAGAATTGTTGGGACTGGTCCTTTGGCGTGTATTAAAAATAATAGAATTTAATCGATAGACATAGTTAATGCATCATATTAGATAAAGTAGGTTCTATCACTAGAAAGGTCCTTGTACCACACAAAAAAAAGAATTCAATAGATTAACTAAGTAGGACCAGTCTTGACATGACTGCTAGTCCCAAGAATTCTATATATACTTTATAGATCAGAATTACAACATATTGGCTGACAAACAAAGTAGGTTTGGTTTTAAGATAAAGTATGTTTAGATTAATCTAATCTAATTTGTATGGCATTCTTAGTTACTTCAGATTAAACCATCAATTCAATAGTAATTACAAATGACTTTATCTGTTACTTTATATCAGTGTATTATATTGATATTAGCAGTTTATAATTAATCTTGTGTGGTAGAACCTACTTTATCTAATATGGTACATTGTGAATTTGAAGATAGTTTGTGCCATGTGTGACAGAACCTACTTTACACAATATGGTGCATTGTTAAAAAAATTAAGGGTGGAGTAGTTATTACTTAGTTTTTTGTGGGGGACAATGAAGATTTGTCTGACAAATACATGCCATTGGTTCAGTTTTGTAAATTATTTTACAAAAAAAGAAATGCTCATTTGTAATTTTCGTGAGCTGTGAAGAGGGCACTACACTTTTTCTTGCGAGCTGCGAAGAGGGCATCCATTTCATAGAGGTTATGAGTGTTTTATTCATTTTTTATTAGTAATTGGCATATTAAATGCATATAACACCTTTATTAGTTTAGCATGTTTAATGCATAGTAATTACAAATTGATTCTTATCCGCATTGTTATAAGATGATCTTCTTGGAATGAATTACAGAGAAGGACAATAACCTATGAATAGGGGTAAAATTGAATCACCTCTATTTAGAATGTGTAATGTGTGTGTATGTATGATGTGTAGGGGAAATATGAGATCCACTCCTAAATCCAAATTCCCAAAGGAGAGATCTAATTTGATCAACCAAAAGGCTAATGCACAATCGAATCAATCTATGGAGAATATGAAAGAAAGAGAAAAACCCTATATTTCCTTATGGTAGAATTGAAGTGTTTAGAATTTGAAGTAATTGAAATGCAAGTACTAACCTCAAATTAGGGAAAATCTGGAAAATGCCAAATTCTGAAGTCTGTGTATACTTTCAGGAAAATCTGCAACTTATCTAGACTGGAAATGCCGAGATGGAGAAAACCTAGAAATCTATTTCCAAGATGAGATTAGGTCAACTTTGACCCTCATAAAAGGTCAAAGGATAGATTCTTTATTTGAAGGTTGATTCTAATTTTGTTCGTGCAGATCTTGAAAGTTTTCCAAAAAAGGTATCCAAATCTGCTCTCAGATCTGAAATCCTGCACCTGTACGTACAAGGAAAAGAGGATTTTTGTTGTTTGTTTGAGGGGTTTGCCTTGGTCAAACCCTAAACAAGTATATTGATATGAAAGCTTGAACACAACAATAAATGTAAATCAAACCTCCATGATTGTATTCTTCAAATCCACCTTGATAGAAGAATGAATGTTGAAGATGAATAAAGGATCTTGAAGATCACACCATCATAATGGCTAGATCTAGGGTTTGAATGATGAATCTTAAATGCTTGAACCAAATCCCTTCAATGGCTTGAATGCTTGAATCCTTGATCTTCAATGGAGAACTTGGATGGAGAAGAGAACTTGAATGCTTGAATGAATGCTTGCACTTGATCACCTTGAGAGCTTGAGAGCAATGAAGATGTGAATGATGGATTGAAATTTCTTGATTGTGTATTGTAAAAATGAGAGAGGAAAGCCTCCTTTTATAGTGAGCTAGGGCACAATCCTTTAGAGGGGCCA
The DNA here is from genome assembly GCA_027943335.1 of Chamaecyparis obtusa. Lineage (NCBI taxonomy): Eukaryota > Viridiplantae > Streptophyta > Pinopsida > Cupressales > Cupressaceae > Chamaecyparis > Chamaecyparis obtusa. Next base: position 1,949,672 of record BSBK01001951.1, on the reverse strand, counting down.
CCTTGGAGAATTAAATCCCAATTAGGTCCTAACCTTTAGAAAATATACCTAGATTAAATGCAATTAGATGACTTACCATTTTGAAACCTGAAATAGAGAACCCGGAGGTGGGAAAATAAATATCCCTGAGACCTGAAAATCAAGGAATTTGGCAATTTGCAAGAGGGGGGATAAATTGAGGTTGGGAGTGACCTAGTAAGGTTCAAGTTTGATCTTGACCTATTCAGGTTCGAGCTCGATACTGACCTAGTTAGGATCAACCTTGAATTTGACCCTGGGGCCCAGATCCAGCCAGAATCAGTCTCAAGGTCCCAGGGATGCCCGGAGACCTGGAGATGATATCAGAATGGGACAGAATGCCAGGGATAGGCAAAAAATCCTATTATGACTGTGATGAAGGCCAAGAGGACATTTCTAAGTCCTACATAGAAAATAGAGCTAGAGAAGAGGGAAATTAAGGAGAATCCTCGAGATCCTAACCCTAATTTCACCTATAATGAAGCAGAAAAGAAGTGGAAAGTGGGGAGAAAGCCAAATCAAAGCAAAGATCAATTCAAGGCATCTGATATGGCCCCAAACCACTTACTTGGAGGGATAAATGCTCTTAACATGGAAGTGCTTCCATTTTAAGATGATACATTAAGCTCCCACTTTAGCAAGAGTATGGACTCTATGCAAACTCTTGGTAAAGGAGAAGAAATAGGAGATCCAAGTGGATTCACAATGAGATAAAATAACACTTAGTTAAGGACACAAGCCCCCAAACTAAGGACTCTAACTCGACATACATGCATGAGGGTGTGAAAAGAACAAGGGTTAGTACTAAATAACCCAAATCAATTAGCATAAGAAACCTCACTAAGAAATAGTTCTCATACTAATATCATTTTTGGAAAGCTATCATAAAAGCATAAATGTTTACATAAGAAAGACAAGAACAACACTATAAATGACATAGCTTCATAATCCAGTCCTACTAGCATGAAAGAAAAAAGAGAGAGAGAGGGAAAAGAGTGATTACCTCGCCTAGTAAGATGCCCACCTTACCATGAATCACCCTGGAGGGAGAGTGCAACAGGTTCACCCATAAACTGTGCTTGCAATTGTAATGCGTCTTCTGACAACTTTTGGAATATCCATAGATCCACCTTCTTGTATCACTACGAATATAAAATGTGTGTCTCCTCAAGATTTAGCAACTTATGTGCATTACCTTCGAAAGATTTAGCATATAGGTGCGTGTCTTTTCAGGATTTAGCAACTTATGTGTATTACCTTCCAAGATTTAGCATATTTGAAAAATTGGAAATGTGTGTCCCTTCAGGATTTAGCAACTTATGTGCGTTACCTTCAGAGGATTTAGCATATTGACTTTTTTTGAAAAATGCATGTCTCCTTAGGATTTAGCAACTTATGTGTGTTACCATCAAAAGATTTAGCATATAGATGCGTGTCTTTTTAGGATTTAGCAACTTATGTGCATTACCTTCCAAGATTTAGCATGTAAAAATAAAAAACTATAGTACAAGGGAGGCCGTATATATGCCCCCCTCCTTAATATTGAAAAAACATACTATTTTGACATGTTAAGGAAAGAAAAGAACAAGGATAAAGCCTTCTTCAACATCAAGACAATATCCACAAACAACACCCAGTCCAAGCCAAGAAGGTCACAACTATTATGAGGCCATGGAAGGGACAAATGTAAAGAGATATCATGCAAGAAGTGAAAAGAAAGTAACCCTTATGAGGGATAGCACACTATTCAGTTTCCAAGGTGAGAGATATATCAACCATGGAAACCCAATGTCAAACAACAAAATAAGTTGTGATCAAGGACAAAGATCCTTAATGCAAACCAAAATTTCATGTATGATTGGATATCACATAATAGATAAATACTGCTTACCTAAGGAAAGAGGTGCATCCTAGAAAGACAGAAAAGAAGAAGATGGCATCCTTTCCCCCCAAGTGTAGGAACAAAGATGTAAGAGAATACCTACTTCACAATGCAAGGAGATATCCTATTTACAACAATGTATACCATATTCTTAGTGAGGGATATTGACCCCTACATCCAAGAATATAGATAATCATGAAAAGGATATGTCAATTATGGAAAAGGATCCTCAAAGAAAGATATCTTATCAACAAGACCCCCACCAAAGAGGAGTGCTTTTAGATAAAATATCATCTTTCAAGAGCGGGAACAAAGATTCAATCGTCAAGCCCCCTGCAAATAAGAGGAAGAGGAATATTTGGAATGAGGGAAACAACTCTAACACCAAAGCAAGGGTGAGAGTTTATAAAGAACATAATTTGAAAAATGGAGAAAAAGTGATGACTAAGGACAACAACTTCTCATATAAGAAGGTTATCCCTAGTTAGAACATCTATCAATATGTTGAAATAATATTGCAATATAAACAAATACCACTAAGCTAAGGAAAGATGCTCCTCAGAAAAAGAGAAAGAAAGATGTACCTTGCCTCCCAGAGATAGAAACAAGGGATACCTTCACAAAACAAATGTCTTAGAAAAGATATCTTGAAAAGAAAGCAGAGATTCTATGGATGAGTAAAAACATAATGCAAAACCATAGAAAATAGGAGAGAAAGAATACCAATTAAGCCAAAAGCCTAATGGATCCTAGGAGACTGGATGAAGATACACCTCTTACCCCCCAGTCATGAGACAAGAGGGGAAGAGAATCTACATTATATCTAAAGGAGGGGAATCCCCTATATCAAAGTTATGAAGGAATTGTAAAACTACACCAGAGTGAGATATAATTCCTAAAGCAGCTCTTTCTCTAACATATAACTTGAAATGTTTACAATCAGAAAATAATTATTTGTTACTATAATGAAAAGGACATTTGTATTTGTATAAAGAATTGATCGGCATAGGTCTAAATATTTCTTTCTTGGAATTCATTAGCTCAACATATACCTTCTTAGCCTCTTCTTAATGAGTATTAGGGTTATCTAAGATAGGTGTGGGGAGAGGAGGACGATGTTTAGCATCACCTACTTTAACTTAAGATTTTGAACACCCAACACCATACATATCTAGCTTAGGGGGTATATGAACTGGAAACCTAATACCATGCTCGTTAACCCCAAGACCTAAACCTTTATAACCTTGTTTAGTCACCATACTATATCCCGTAGTGTACATATTATGTAAAGCTTCTACGGGAGGTGATTGTTTATCATGTTCATGAGTAAAGGTTGCATAAGGTGGGATAATAGGTTTGGAAGAAGTTTCTTTACCCTTTCCTTTAATATCATCATGAATCGGAGGAGAAGGTAAATCAAAGAAATCTTGGACATCCGCATCCTGAACTATAGCTTGAATCCCATCGTAAGTACGGGAAGAGAGAGGATGAATAGATGGAGGATTAGGTATCAAATTAGGATTAGGAAGATTAAGATTAGGATTGATAGGATTAGGATTAGGATTGATAGGATATGGTGTATCATCTACCAAATTCTTCACATAATCCAAAAGACTAATAAGGCTACCACATAAATCTTTAATGAAAGTTTTAAATGTAGGCAGACTAGTGTCAGTCAACTTCACAAAAGCATAAGCAAGAGAAAAATGAAGGGTCATCAACATAATGAAGTGAATGACACTCTCATAAACATCATAAGTATTATAAAGAGATGCTAAAAGAAGAATAAAGAACATAACTATGCACCAAAGCATCTTAATAATTTCCATAGAGAATGAAATGCATGAAATATTTTTGGGTTTTATTGAATATATAGATTTTTTTTGTATTTTTAAATGCAACAACATAAACTAGATCTAATCTAAATGCAAGAAAGGATCTAAAATCTAACACAATAGGACATCTAATTTCACAAAATAAAGGAGAGTAAGTATGTCGGGTTCGCAAAAATGAATAGGAGGACCAAAATGAATAGGGGTAAAATTGAATGCACAAGGTGAGTAATACCACGCAAGAGGTTAACACCTTGATCAATATCACGAAGAATTTTCTTAGGAGCCTCTATAGCTTGAATGGAATCTTGATTATGGTTCTCTTGAATAAGCCAATTACCCATTTTATCAAGTTCAGTGGAAAGTTTTTGGACTTGTTCAGGAGAAACTCTTAAAGCATCATCCTCATCATGAGATGAGTGAGAAGAGTTTTTCTCCATAGTAGGATTGGAATCATGAAGAATCAAGTTATCATCTGGGATCCTAAGGAAGGGAGAGGAAGATTCAGGATCAAAGGCACCCCAAAATTGAATCAAGCCCCCACTTTAGCAAGAGTATGTCACACCATCATGATGGCTAGATCTAGGGTTTGAATGATGAATCTTGAATGCTTGAACCAAATCCCCTCAATGGCTTGAATGCTTGAATCCTTGATCTTCAATGGAGAACTTGGATGGATTAAATGCAATTAGAGGATTTACCATTCTGAAACCTGAAATGGCCAACCCAGAGGTGGGAAAATAAATATCCCTGAAACCCGACACCTGAAAATCAAGGAATTTGGAACTTTGAAAGAGGGGGGCAAAATTGAGGTTGGGATTGATCTAGTTAGGTTCGAGCTCAATCCTGACTTACTCAAGATCAACCTTGAATTTGACCTTGGGCCCAGATCCAGTCAGAATCAGGATAGGAGGTCCCGGGGATGCTTGGAGACCAAACCAATGTAATGCAAATGAGCTAAACTAAGAACACATAAAGCATGAATATTTTTGTATTTTTGAAAATGGAGGGATCGAGAGATCCTAAAATATAAATCCATGATTTAAGGATTAGTTACTAATCCAAAAAGGGAGAAAGTTTATTTTGAAAATTGGAAGCTTAGTAATGTACCTAACATTCAACATTCATTCATTTGAATTGAAATAGAATAAGTAAATCTAAAAATTAATTTGGTCAAGATACATACCTCATCATGAAATTGATTTAGAAATACCTATTTTCTGAACTCTGTGTGAGATTTTGGAAGATTCTACAACCAGATCTGTGATCAAAAAGCCGAGATGGAGAAAACCTGAAAAAGTTTCATCTTTCCAGTAGTAGGTCGACTTTGACCCTCATAAAAGGTCAAATACTACATTTTTATTCTAAAGGTTGATTCTGATTTTGTTCACAGATCTCAGAAGTTCGGCAAAAAGGGTACTCAAATCTGTCCTCTAATTCCTCAAACAACAACTGTAGATATTTGAAAAAGGGGGTTTTTGGGGTGGCTATATAGGGTTTTGCCTAATGTCGGGTTCACATCGGGTTCACCAAAATGAATACAGGTAAAATTGAATCACCTCTATTTAGAATGTGTAATGTGTGTGTATGTATGATGTGTAGGGGAAATATGAGATCCACTCCTAAATCCAAATTCCCAAAGGAGAGATCCAATTTGATCAACCAAAAGGCTAATGCACAATCAAATCAATCTATGGAGAATATGAAAGAGAGAGAAAAACCCTATATTTTTTTATGGTAGAATTGAAGTGTTTAGAATTTGAAGTAATTGAAATGCAAGTACTAACCTCAAATTAGGGAAAATATGGAAAATGCCAAATTCTAAAGTCTGTGTATACTTTTGGGCAAATCTGCAATCTGTTCTGGACTGGAAATGCCGAGACAGAGAAAACCCATAAATCTTTTTCCAAGATGAGCTCAAGTCGACTTTGACCCTCATAAAAGGTCAAAGGATAGATTCTTTATTTGAAGGTGGATTCTAATTTTGTTCGTAGATCTCAAAAGTTTGCCGAAAAGGGTATCCAAATCCGCTCTTAGATCTGAAATCCCGCACCTGTACCTGCAAGGAAAAGAGGATTTTTGTTGTTTATTTGAGGGGTTTGCCTTGGTCAAACCCCGGTTTGGAATCAACCTTAATATTGAAATTGAAATAGGAATGCTAGCAAGTAGTAGAAATGGATCTAACAATGAAGCTATGCAATTCGATAGATATGTAATTGTATTTTGAATGCAAACAAGTATATTGATATGAAAGCTTGAAAACAACAATAAATGTAAATCAAACCTCCATGATTGTATGCTTGGAATCCAACTTGATAGAAGAATGAATGTTGAAGATGAACAAAGGATCTTGAAGGAAGATCACACCATCATAATGACTAGATCTAGGGTTTGAATGATGAATCTTAAATGCTTGAACCAAATCCCTTCAATGGCTTGAATGCTTGAATCCTTGATCTTCAATGGAGAACTTGGATGGAGAAGAGAACTTGAATGCTTGAATGAATGCTTGCACTTGATCACCTTGAGAGATAGAAAGCAATGAAGATGTGAATGATGGATCGCAATTACTTGATTGTGTATTGTGAAAATGAGAGAGGAAGGCCTCCTTTTATAGTGAGCTAGGGCACAATCCTCTAGAGGGGCCACCTTGGAGAATTAAATCCCAATTAGGTCATAACCTTTTGAAAATATACCTAGATTAAATGAAATTAGAGGATTTACCATTTTGAAACCCAAAATAGCGAACCCAGAGGTGGGAAAATAAATATCCCCAAAACTTGAGACCCAAAAATCAAGGAATTTGGCAATTTACAAGAGGGGGGAAAAATCAAGGTTGGGACTAACCTAGTCAGGTTCAAGTTTGATCCTAACCTAGTTAGGTTTGAGCTTGATCCTGACCTAGTCAGGATCAACCTCAAAGTTGACCCTGGGGCCCAAATCCAGCCAGAATTAGTCCCAAGGTTCCGAGGATGCCTAGAGACCTAGAGATGATATTAGAATGGGACAAAATGCCAGGGATAGGCACAAAATCCTATTATGAATGTGATGAAGGCCAAGAGGACCTATTTATAAGTCCTACCTAGAAAATAGAGATAGGGAAGAGGGAAATTAAGGAGAATCCTTGATATGCTAACCCTAATTTTACCTATAACAAAGCAGAAAAGAAGTGGAAAGTGGGGAGAAAGCCAGATCAAAGAAAAGATCAATTCAAGGCATCTGATATGACCCAAAACCACTTACTCGGAGGGCTAAATGCTCTTAATGGAAGTGCTTCCATTTTAAGATGATACACCTTATAACAATGCATCTTATAACCTTATTCATTCCAAGAAGTGCATCTTATAACAATGCATATAAGAATCAATTTGTAATTACTATGCATTAAATATGCTAAACTGATAAAGGTGTTATCTGCATTTAATCTACCAATTAGTAATAGATTAAGCATATTATTACTTTGCTTAATGTTCCATTTAAATGCATTTAACACAATTTTTTTTTTACAAAACTGAACTAATGGCATGTTTACAAAAAAGGTCTAATACAAATCCCAACAATTCTTAAACATACTTTATCTGATATGATGAATTCTTAAACAATTAAGGTTGGAGTAGACATAGTTATCACACAGTTTTTTGTGTGGTACAAAGAAGATTTGGCTGATTAAGAGTGAGGCCTTCTTTAGAATCTCATGAGTTTTGTACTACACATGCAACATATTGTGAGTTTGAAGAGAATCTATGCCATGTGTGATAGAACCTACTTTATCTAATATGGTGCATTGTTAAACAAATTAAGGGTGGAGTAGTTATTACTTAGTTTTTTGTGGGGGACAATGAAGATTTGTTTGAAAAATAGCAGGTCTTCTTTAGTATCTCATGGATTTTTACCACATGCATGAAATGAATATGTTATTTTTCATAGATCCAATTAGTTAATGCTTTATAGAAACTTTGAAAGTATATTTAGGAGTTTCCTAATTATTTAAGAATTCATCATATCAAATAAAGTATGTTTAAGAATTGTGGGGACTGGTCCTTTGGCGTGTATTAAAGAGAATAGAATTTTCAGCATATTATTATCATTCTATTTCTTTGTTGTAAACATGCCATTGGTTCAGTTTCATAATTTTTTTTGTGTTAAATGCATTTAAAATAAAAGTCTAATTCTATAGACTATTGGTTAGACAAATCTTCATTGTCTTCTTTATATACTAGCATGTATTAATTGGCTGACAAATAAAGAAGTCTTTAGACAATCAGAAGACAATGAAGATAATTTTAAATGCATTTAACACAAAAAGAATTTACAAAACTGAACCAATGGCATGTTTACAACAAAGAAATAGAATGATAATAATATACTGAAATTGTATTATGTTTAATACATGCCAAAGGACCTGTCCCAAAAATTCTTAAACATACTTTATCTGATATGATGAATTCTTAAAAAATTAAGGTTGGAGTAAACATAGTTATCACACATGACACAGAGCTCTCCCCTATCTAGACAGCTTGGTAAATGGTGAGACCTTTGGTGTTACTCTGAACCCAAATTGGGCATAGGAGAGTGCTCTACACCTGTAGAAGATCCTAAAACAAACACAATTACACTATCCTCACTGGAGGATTCAGTGTCTTCAATCGGCTTATACTCCCTTGGGTTCTACTAATGCTTGATTGACACTTGGTCGGTACTCGGTCGGTGCTCGGTGCCTATGTTAACTGAGTGGGCTCGGTAGCTTTACTAAGTAATTTCCTGACACTCGGTAATGTCTATCGCAAATCACCTTACTGACTTATCTTTTCAGATGGGAACCTACAAATTTGTTAAGGGGATGGAAAGGTTCCATACACAAATAAGATTTCTACTATGGGAGTGATTTCCACAAACACAATAGGATTTAAATAACAAGTTCAAGAGGTTAGACCTTGTCGTGCTTGTAGCCCTCCAGCCGAGGTTCTAGGGGTCTTGGTTCCAGATTATTACAAGGAACTTATGGAAACAAAGTATGTTCAGACACCCTTTAATGACTAGTAAAAAACCTCTAGATTCTAATATCCTAACCACAAAGAACAACACTCAACAACTCTTGGCCTACTAGTCCTGATAGGCTAATTGACTAGGTTGATGAAAGAAAACTTTACCAGTTGGTTGTTCCAGGTTAACTTCCAATTGCAATGGTGTTGGGAATCCCAAAGAGACCACAATCTATCTTCAGATTTCTTTTGTCCACCCCTGAAGTTCTTTTGTCACTTCACTTCTTCATTTCCTAAATGAAGCACATAGAGATGCTTGGTCTAGAATCTGTAAATAGATTTTTCCAAACGATCCCCCTTCTTCTACGCTTTTGAGGAACTAAAGTAAATTTCCCCTAATTGCATTTCCCAAATTTTCATGGTAATCCCACAAAGGAAATGCAAGTTATGGAATTTTTGACCCAAACCCTGGTCTAGGAGGGTTCTCTAAAAATCCAGAACTTACTCCTACTTCTCAACTCCGATCTTCAAACTGATTCAAAACTAAGAGAAATGGAGTCCTACTTCATGATATGTGTTAGATCGATCATTTTTCTTCCTCACACTTTCACACAAATATATACACGAAATGTTTCAATCTAGAATTAGAGAAAAATAGGGATCATTTATTGATTGAATGCAAAATTTACATAGAGTTTCCTCACTGTTCAACATCTATTTTTTCCACTTTTCTTCCACCCGCCTGAAAGGGCTATATGAAGACTTTCCTCAATGGATCCAACCATTTTTCAAATGGTTGTGACTGTTGGGTGGTTGTTTCATAGGTCAGTAGCAACTTTTCAAAGAAGTTGCCGACAAAATTTGAATTTTGCAACTTTTACAAAATGTTGCATTCTTGCTCTTAATTGAGCCTATAGGCCTAAGCCTTGGATCCAAGTGATCCTAAACATTATTGAAATAAATTGAAAAGACACCTAGGAAACCTAACATCCTAAATGTTCCTTTGGACCATAGTCAAAAACCCATGGTTTATAACCACACCGAGGGTGACTAGGTCTTACAAGTAGGCTTATTAAAAATCCTAACAATCTAAAAGTTGTGAAGAGTGGGGAGTGCTCCTTGTGTGCTCCTGCACCATACTCCCATGTTTTAAAAACTCAAGTCCCACTTGAGAGTAGTTTCTAAACTGAAGTTCGATGCTTGTTGATACACTCTTCACTCATCTAGGTAGCGTCAATGTTTGGTAACCCCTACCATTTGACCAAATAATCTTTGTACGTCTTCTTCCTGGTTTGTTTGACAACTTTAGAGTCCAAATTATTTTCCAGCTATAGAGGTTGCCTTGGTGGCAAGTCCTTTATCTATTCATCTTGTTTATCCTCAGTGCCCTGCAAAGTGTCATTAGATCCTGCATCACCTTTAAAAGGAGTGAGATCACAAACGTTAAAGATAGGAGAAATATAAATAGTAGGGGCTAAATAAATTTCATAAGCATTATCCCCAAATTTATGAAGTATTTGATAGGGACTGATCTTCCTCATCTACAATTTGGTATGTCCCCTAGGTAGCCTTGCCTTATTCAGGTATGCCCATACTTGGTCTCCTACTTTGAAAGTAACATGTCTCTTCTTCTTGTCTACCTATTCTTTGTACTTTGTAGTATTCTGAATCAATGTATCTCAGACTTGATCATGAATATGTTTGATCCATGCAGATAGTTCTTCTCCATGTGCAGTGACTTTAAATTCAGTCGGTAACTCTCTTAGTTCCATAACTCCTCTTGGGTGGAGTCCATAATTCACTTGGAATGGTGTCTTCCCTGTTGACCGGTTTAATAAATCATCGAAAGAAAATTTTTCTTGAGGAAGGATAGCATCCCAAGTCTATCCATATTGTTTTGTTAGACACCTTAAAAGGTTTCCTAATGATCTATTTACAACTTTAGTCTGCCCATTGGTTTGTGGATGGTATACAGAACTAAATGATAGATTTGTCCCCAACTTTTTCCAAAGGGTTCTCCAAAAGTGCCCTTGGAATTTCACATCTCTATCAGAGATAATGGATGTTGGTAATCCATGAATTCTGACCACTTCTTTAAAAAAAAAGTTAGCAATATGTGAAGCATCATTAGAAACTTTACAAGGAACAAAGTGTGCCATTTTGCTAAATCTGTCAACTATAACAAAGATACTATCAAATCCTTGTTTAGTTCTCGGAAGTCCTAAGACAAAATCCATACTCACACTGTCCCATGGTTTTGTTGAAATAGGAAGTGGTTGATAGAGACCCTGATTGGTCCTAACTCCTTTAGCCCTTTGACAAATAGTGCAAGATTCAAAAAACTTCCTGACATCCATCGGTAAACAAGGCCAATGATAGTTCCTCCTTACAAGTTCGAGTGTCTTATCTATGCCAAAGTGACCTCCTAGTGTACCATAATATTTCTCTCTAATCAGATTTTCTCTCATGGAGCATTTAGGAATACAAAGTTGACCTCCTTTGAACAAAAGGCCATTTTGCAATAAATATTTAGAATAAGAAGTATTATATGCATCTGACAGAGTAGAGAAAACCTAATAGATATCACCAAAATCTGAATCATCCTTGTATAGGTGTTTGAGGGAATCAACCCCTATGCTTTGTACTTGCACTTCTTCAACCAAAATTATCTTCTACTGAGAGTATCTGCTACTTTGTTTGAAGTTCCTTTCTTATGTTTTATGGAAAATGTGAATGCTTGGAGTTTTTCAACCCATTTCATGTGCCTACAACTTAGCTTGTCCTGACTATTCAAAAAACTCAAGGCATGATTATTTGTAAAGACAATAAATTCCTTAGGAAGCAAGTAGTGCCTCCATTTCTTAAGGGCTTTAACCATCGCATAAAATTCCAAGTCATATGTGATGTATTTCTTCTTTGCTTCATTTTTTTTTTCAAAGAAGAAAGCTATTGCTCTTCCATCTTGACTGAGGACTAGGCCTATGGCCAGATTTCTAGCATTGGTCTCTACTGTGAACAATTTGTCGAAGGTTGGTAGTGCCAAAATGGGATATTGTGCTACTCTTTCCTTCAAGTATTTAAAAGCTTCATCTACTTGTGTTGTCCACTGGAGCTTTGTTTTTCTACCACCCTTGATGGTATCAAGTAAAGGTGCACAAATGTGACTAAAATTTTTGATAATTTTCCTATAAAAGGTAGCCAATCCATGAAAGCCCCTGAATTCTCCTGGAGTCTTTGGTGTAGGCCAATTAATGATAGCCTCGACCTTTTTAGGATCCATTTTCAATGTGCCCTTTGAGATAACAAAACCCAAAAATATCAAATCTTGTTGCATGAATGTACACTTTTCCAAGTTGATAGATAGTTTCTTCTCATGTAGTTTTTGGAGAACTTGCTCCAAATGTCTCATGTGTTCCTTCATAGTCCCACTAAAGATTAATATGTCATCTAAATAGACCACCACAAACTTTCCTATGAAATCTTGAAGCACTTCATTCATTAATCTCATGAAGGTGCTAGGAGCATTACTAAGGCCAAATGGCATCAAAAGCCATTCATACAATCCTTCAGTGGTTTTGAATGTAGTTTTCTACTCATCACTGAGCCTTATCCTTATTTGATGGTAATCAGATTTAAGGTCAATTTTTGAGAAGTAACATGCTCCTCTGAGTTGGTCTAGAAGATGTTCAATCTTGGGTATAGGGAATCTGTATCTGATTTTAATTTTGTTTATTGCCCTGGAGTCAGTGCATAGTCTCCATTTACCATCCTTTTTAGGGGCCAAAACACTCAGGACTACACAAGGCCTAAGACTATTTTGTATGAGTCCTTTTTTCAACAATTCACTGACTTGTCTGGTGACTTCAACATTCTGATCAGGAGTGAGTTTATAAGAAGCTTTTTTGGGTAGGGAAGCACCTGGGATAAAATCTATTTGGTGACAAATATCCCTCAATGGTGGGAGTTCATCTAGTGTGTCTCCTGCAACTATTCCTTTGTACTTTTGCAGTAGACTATCTACTTCCTTCGATACTTCATTGTGCATTGTCTTCTCCTTTGTCTTAAGGAATAGGGCATATCCTACCTCAGAATCTTGAATAGTACTTATCATCTCTTGTTCTCCTACAAGCATGACTAACTATCCTTTTGGTTTTTCTTGTGGAGGATCAGGGAGAGGGAGCATATTGTATTTGTGACCATTTTGAATAATTTGGTATCGGTTTGTGACTCCTTCATGTTTAGTCTGCAGATCATACTACCATGGACATCCTAACAAAAGGTGACATACATCCATATCTACAACGTCACAAAGGACTCTATCCTTATAGTCTTTAATAGAGAAATCTACCTAAGCTTGTTCATTTATGAGGGTCTGCTACCATTTTTTCAACCAAGATAAATGGGATGGGTTTGGGTGGGGTATATTTTCTAGTTTTAATTTATCTACCATCTCTTTAGATACAATATTTTCAGTAGACCCAAAATCAATTACTAACTTGCATACCTTTCCATGGCTCTTGCAGTTGGTTCTAAAAAGACTTTTTCTTTGGGGAGGTTCCACCGGTATTGGTGCTTGGATCAAAGTCCTCTTCATCATGAGGCTCACTCCATCTTCTCCCATATAGTCTCTTACATTTTCAACATAATCTTCTCGTACTAGGTTGCCTCTTCTTTCACCTTGGTTATTCTACTTGTCTCTGTCCGAATAGCTATTGGTGTAGTGCCCTGTCTGATTGCAGTTATAACATCTGATTTGTCCATTGTTTCTTCCTCCATTTCTACCCCTGTCGTTTCCTCTTCTACCTCAGTATCCACCTCTTGAATTGATTTCTCCTTGGGTGTTCTCCTTATTAGATTCTCCTTGTGGTCTATTGTTCTATCCTCTTCCTCCAAAGTTTCCTCTGCCTCTTTCATTCTTAGCTTTTCCTCTATCACTTTGTTCATTCCTCCTTTTGAAATTTTCTTCAAATTTTAATGCCAATTGATAGCATTCATTCACTATGGTAGGGCTTGTCAAACTGAGTTCATCTTGAATTGAGACCCTTAGGCCTTGCATATACCGAACGATATTTACACATTCTTGTTCAGCAAGCTTGGATTTCATCACCAATCTCTGAAATTCTTTGGTATAGCTAGATATGTCCATCTCTTTCTATCTTAGACTCATTCTCCTTTTATGAGGTTGGACTTCATAATCTTTAGGGACATAAGTTTCCCTAAGAAGGGTCACCATCTTCTTCCAAGTTGTGACTAGATTCTTTCCATTCTTCACCCTATCATCTTGATTGAAGTTCTACCATGTGAGTGTAGAGCCTTTGAGCTTTGACATAGCAATCTTCACCCTTTGATTCTCAGGGATGTCTTCACAATCAAAGAAACTATTTAGGGCATCCACCCAATCTATTATAGCATCTGGATCCATCTTCCCATTGTATTTAGGAAACTCAAGCTTGGCATCCATGGTTCTCCTCTCCATAGATTTTAGAGTTTTCATAAGTAGCCTTTGGTCTACAAGACATTCTTCTTTCTCCTGCTCAAGGGGTTCTTCATCACTCCTTAGACATTATCAGAGTTTCCACTACTTCTCTTCTAAATTTCTTCCCTCAGCCTATCCATCTCTTACCTCATCTCCTGCATCTTGGTGTCTCTCTGATCACCATGCTATGTCCTTTGCTCTTTCAGGTATCTTACTATCTTTGCATTGGTCATTCTTGATGACAATCTTCCATCATCTTCTTCTTCCATGGTGCTGGTATATCTTTACCCTAGGGATCTTAGGTGCTTTGATACCACTTGATGCAGAGCTCTCCCCTATCTAGGTAGCTCGATAAATGGTGAGACCTTTGGTGTTTCTTTGAACCCAAAGTGGGCATAGGAGAGTGATCTACAACTTTAGAAGATCCTAAAACAGACACAATTACACTATCCTCACTGAAGGATTTAGTGTCTTCAACTAGCTTGTACTCCCTTGGGTTCTATTGATGCTTGGTTGACACTTGGTCGGTACTCAGTGCCTATGTTATCCGAGTGGGCTTGATAGCTTTACCGAGTAATTTCCCGACACTCGATAATGTCTACTGCAAGTTGCCTTACTGAATTATCTTTTAAGATGGGAACCTACAAATTTGGTAAGGGGATGGAAAGGTTCCATACACAAATAAAATGTCTACTGTGGGAGTGATTTCCAAAAACACATCAGGATTTAAATAAAAAGTTCAAGAGATTAGATCTTGCTGAGCTCATAGCCCTCTGGCTGAGGTTCTAGCAGTCCTAGTTCTAGATTCTTACAAGGAAATTATGGAAACATAGTATGTTTAGACACCCTTTAATGACTGGTAACAAACCTCCAGTTCCTAAGATCCTAACCACAAAGAACAACACTCAACAACTCCTGACCTACTAGTCTTAATAGGCTAATTGACTTCGTTGATGAAGGAAGACTTTACCATTTGGTTGTTCCAGGTTAAATTCCAATTGCAATGGTGTTGGGAATCCCAAAGAGACTAAAATTTGTCTTCAGATTTCTTTTTTCCACCCCCGAAGTGCTTCTGTCACTTCACTTCTTCATTTCCTGAACCAAGCACATAGAGATGCTTGGTCTAGAATCTGCACAGATTTTTCCAAACAATCCCCCTTCTTTTTCACTTTTGAGGAACTAAAGTACATTGCCCCTACTTGCATTTCCCAACTTCACATGGGAATCTGACAAAGGAAACACAAGTCAGGGCATTTTTTACCAAACCTTGGTCTAGGAGGGTTCTCTGAAAATCCGAAACTTACTCATCCTACTTCTCGACTCTAATCTTCAAACTGATTCAAAACTAAGAGAAATGGAATCCTACTTCATGATATGTGTCAGATCGATCAATTTTCTTCATCGCACTTTCACACAACTCTGTACATGAAATGTTTCAATCCAGAATTAGAGAAAAATAGGGATCTTTTATTGATTGAATGCAAAATTTACAGAGTTTCCTCACTGTTCAACATCTATTTTTTCTGCTTGTCTTCCACCCACATGAAAGGGCTATATGAAGACTTTCCTCAATGGATCGAACCATTTTTGAAATGGTTGTGACTATTGGGCAGTTGTTTCATAGGTCAGTAGCAACTTTTCAAAGAAGTTGCCAACAACATTTGAATTTTGCAACTTTTACAAAATGTTGCATTCTTTCTCTTAATTGAGCCTATAGGCCTAAGCCTTGGATCCTAGTGATTCTAAACATTATTAAAATAATTTGAAAAGACACCTAGGAAATCTAACATCCTAAATGTGCCTTTGGACCATAGTAAAAAACCCATGGTTTATAACCACATCGAGGGTGACTAGGTCTTACAAGTAGGCTTATTAAAAATCCTAACAATCTAAAAGTTGTGAAGAGTGGGGAGTGATCCTTGTGTGCTCCTGCACCAACACATTTTTTTGTGTGGTACAAGGAAGATTTGGTTGATTAAGAGTGAGGCCTTCTTTAGAATCTCATGAATTTTGTACTACACATGCAACATATTGTGAGTTTGAAGAGAGTCTGTGCCATGTGTGATAGAACCTACTTTATCTAATATGGTGCATTGTTAAACAAATTAAGGGTGGAGTAGTTATTACTTAGTTTTTTGTGGGGGACAATGAAGATTTGTTTGACAAATAGCAGGTCTTCTTTAGTATCTCATGAATTTTTACCACATATGCATGAAATGAATATGTTATTTTTCATCTCCAATTAGTTAATGCTTTATAGCAACTCTGAAAGTATATTTAGGAGTTCCCTAATTGTTTAAGAATTCATCATATCAGATAAAGTATGTTTAAGAATTGTGGGGACTGGTCCTTTGGCGTGTATTAAAGAGAATAAAATTTTCAGCACATTATTATCATTCTATTTCTTTGTTGTAAACATGCCATTGGTTCAGTTTTGTAATTTTTTTTTGTGTTAAATGCATTTAAAATAAATGTCTAATTCTGTAGACTATTGGTCAGACAAATCTTCATTGTCTTCTTTATATACTAGCATGTATTAATTGGATGACAAATGAAGAAACATTTAGACAATCATAAGACAATGAAGATAATTTTAAATGCATTTAACACAAAAAAGAATTTACAAAACAGAACCAATGGCATGTTTACAACAAAGAAATAGAATGATAATAATATGCTGAAAATTGTATTATGTTTAATACATGCCAAAGGACTAGTCCCAATAATTCTTAAACATACTTTATCTGATATGATGAATTCTTAAAGAATTAAGGTTGGAGTAGACATAGTTATCACATAGTTTTTTTTGTGGTACAAGGAAGATTTGGCTGATTAAGAGTGAGGCCTTCTTTATAATCTCATGAGTTTTGTACTACACATGCAACATATTGTGATTTTGAAGAGAGTCCATGCCATGTGTGATAGAACCTACTTTATCTAATATGGTGCATTATTAAACAAATTAAGGGTGGAGTAGTTATTACTTAGTTTTTTGTGGGGGACAATGAAGATTTGTCTGACAAATAGCAGGTCTTCTTTAGTATCTCATGAATTTTTACCACATATGCATGAAATGAATATGTTATCTTTCATCTCCAATTAGTTAATGCTTTATAGAAACTCTGAAAGTATATTTAGGAGTTCCCTAATTGTTTAAGAATTCATCATATCAGATAAAGTATGTTTAAGAATTTTGGGGATTGGTCCTTTGGTGTGTATTAAAGAGAATAAAATTTTCAGCAAATTATTATCATTCTATTTCTTTGTTGTAAAAATGCCATTGGAAAGACCATTTACACAAGATGCAGTCTAAAACCCTCCTTATGCCCCCAGGTGCCTGTAGGCCATACTTGACATCATGAGTATCAAAAGCCTCATGTTTATTCCTCCACACATGTGAGACTCTGTACAATCCTGGAGTCACTACCTACCACCCCCTTCAAGGTTACTCTACCCTCCCAAGGGTGAGTGTGCCTTGAAGAATCCCATTCACCAATGAAATTACGAATGAAAAACCACAAATAAACATATCCAAAACTTTTAAGCAAAAACCATAAAAATTCAAGGATTCCATTAATGGAGCTCCAAGCTTCCATACATGTGAAGAAAATAAATTAATCTAAAGAGAAACCAACCTTACTTTAAGCCTAAGGTTGAATCTAAATTTTTGAAGAGAGCTATCCTTCCAAGAAATTCCCTCCTAAGCTTCCTCAAATTATGAAAATGGTCTCTAAAAGTAGAGAGTGAGTGGACACCCAAGCTCTTCCTAAAACCTTCCCTCTATAGGAAAACCTCAAAGAATCTAGGAACCAATAAAAGGTAAGGAAGAACCTTCCATCCCTTTCTTCCCACTTGCATTCCTTCTCCATAAATGGAGTTAAATGCAAATTTGAGAAGAAAAGAGAGGTTAACCAAAACCACAGAACTCTCAAATTCGCACAAATTCAAAAGGGAGACTTTAGGGGAGTAATAAATGTTATTAAAGACTCTTAATGGGTTGAAAATGACCACTAACCCCTTAGGTACCAACTTGGGTAGCTAAAATTGACTTTGGCTACCTTATGGGAGCCCAAAACACCCTCCTAAACCCCACCTAAAATTTACCCACAAATTTCCAAGTCCAGTTGACCAACTAGAAAATTTTTAACCCGTGATAGGCTTGGGTACTACACTAAGGTTAACCCCTAGTTAACCCTACACTTAATCAAGATACAATTAACTAGTCATGCCAACACTTAATTACCATAATTTTTCAAAATTGGCACAATTTAAATAAAAAATGACATGGCTTATTCACACTTACTTAAACTGAATTAAATACACTCATGCAAACCACATTCACGAATAAACAACTATACAATGAGGTCCATATTTCTTTATATAAATAGGACCTTGGATTTTCACAGAATAACATAGGTTCCAATTTTGGGTCCCTGATTTAGATCCATGGTCAACTATCCTTGCACACTCATTGCACACATCAATAGGTCCAAAATAACTTGATATATAAACATAATACATCATCAATACTTCATGGTTTATAAACTATGTCTATGATTGAATTAAATAAGCATATCATCCATTTCCTAAACCAATTTTCTATTAAAATAGAATTTAACATAATTTATTCCCATATATGACATCATCATAAACTAAAACTGAATCAAAACATAAAGTAGCTCGAGTGTACCCTAACTAGATAACCAGGTATTGAACATATAACATAGGATTCAACAAATCCTCAAATATATAAGAGTCTCAATAGTCAAGGTGTGTCCAAGTAATAATCACTGAAAGCATGGAAAGTAAAGTAGTAAAAATATATGGGTCTAAGGTAGGCCTCACATCCACCCCCTCTAGGCATGAACTTCTTCCTAGAGTTCATCGAAGGGGTGAGGGTACTGGAATCTCATCTGTGCTGCATCCTCCCATGAAGCTGTGACCTAGTTATAACAATCCCATTGGACCCTAACCTAGTCCCGTGCACTACCTCAAAGTGCCAGGTTCTGTCGAGCCAATATACGAATGGGATCCAAAGCTAACTGTCCATCTGAATCTACCTGCAAGGCATCCCAATCTATCACATGAGACTCATCATGAACATACTTTCTCAAAACTAAAACATGAAACACATCATGGATGCGTGACAGGCTAGGTGGCAAGGCTAAATGGTAAGAAAATAGTCCTATCCTCTAAAGGATCTCAAAAGGTCCAACAAAATGAGGTGCTAGCTTTGAGCCCTTTCCAAAATGGATCAAACTCTTATGCAATTACATTCTCAAAAAGACCCTGTCTCCCACTAAATAGGCTTGATCTATCCTCTTTGCATCAACATACTTCTTCTGTCTATTTTGAGCCTCTTCGAGATGCTACCTAATAAAGGTCACCTGCTACTCCATATCTTTGAATAGCTCAAGACCAAAGAAATTATATCCTTAATCCTATCCCAACTTAGTGGTGTCCTACAAGGTCTACCATAGAGAGCCTGGTAAGGAGGCATACCTAAGGACGTATGATGCCCATTGTTATAGGAAAAATCCACTAAATGTAGGTATTCCTCCCACTGGGTCTGATGGTCCATAAAATACATGTGAAGCATGTCTTCTAACACCTGATTGACCCTTTCGGTCTGTCCATCTATCTCAGGATGATAGGTCATACTGAAGTTGAGCCTAGTACCCATCGCTGCTTGCAGTTCTCATCCAAAAGGATGAAGTGAAGAGAGAATATCTATCTAAGATGATCTTACAAGGTACACCATGTTGTCTGACTATATCTCACAAGAACACCTGACCCACTGATGGTGCGGTAAAGGTAGTACATACTGGTGAAAAGTGAGCCACCTTGGTCAACTTGTCAATTGCCACTATGATGAGATCATGATGGCAAGATGACATAGGAAGACCTATAATGAAGTCTCTAGATATGGTGTCCCACTTCCACACTGGTATCTCATGAGGATGGAGTAGACCACTTGGATTTCAGTGTTCCACTTTCACCCTCTAGCATTCTAGGCACCTAGCTACCAACTAAGTAATCTATGTTCTCATGCCTGGCTAATGATATAACTGTCTCAAATCGGCATGCATCTTCTTCACTTCGGGATGCGCTGCATAAGGGGCTCTCTCTATGGACCTCTAGCAGGAAAAACTATCACAATCCTCTGGAAGAAGGTATATAGATGCATCCTCTATGATGTAAGAGTCTATCAAAATCCATGGTATAATCTACATACTTCCCCTCAAGGCACTAGTACATTTGGGGCCAAATTTCGACAGAAGTTTTTGACGGGTAACTTTTTCTTATGAATTTGGTGTTTTTTTTTTTTGTAATAGGCCCTAATGATGTCGGTATTCTGATGGGTGTTTAATTGACCAGCAAAAATCTGACAGATTTGGGGTATACATTTAAAAAAAAAGTGAAACAACCTCATCATTTTTATTTCATTTGGAGAGCGGGAGAAAAGGAGCGAACGCTGAGCATGGGAGAAGGTATGTGATTTCTTCATCTTTTGAGCCTCTGGCATCATATTCAAATGCATTTCATTTTATTGTTGAGGGAGTTGCTCTCTGAAATGACTACATTCTACTGGTGTCATGCCCTAGCCAGTGCTATATCTCTATTATTGATGTTATTGGTGCTTGTGCTCAAG
The DNA here is from genome assembly GCA_027943335.1 of Chamaecyparis obtusa. Taxonomy (NCBI): domain Eukaryota; kingdom Viridiplantae; phylum Streptophyta; class Pinopsida; order Cupressales; family Cupressaceae; genus Chamaecyparis; species Chamaecyparis obtusa. The sequence continues at coordinate 1,928,830 of BSBK01001951.1, read as the reverse complement.
GATATCGATTCACTGTATTCAAATGTTTGGATTCACGTTTGTTGATATTACTGGCATATGTGTTTAATGATGCCATTGTATATTGTTGTCACTGAAATGACCACATTCTACTGGTGTCCTTCCCTAGCCAGTGCTATATCTCTATTATTTGATGTTATTGGTGCTTGTGCTCAAGGATATCGATTCATTGTATTCAAATGTTTGGATTCACGTTTGTTGATATTACTAGAATATGTGTTTAATGATGCTATTGTATATTGCTGTCACTGAAATGACCACATTCTACTGGTGTCGTGCCCTAGCCCATGCTTTAACTCCATTATTTGATGTTATTGGTGCTTGTGCTCAAGGATATCCATTTTTTTGAAATGTTGACTGTGGTTATCAAATGGACAGCCCGTGAGCTTCTAGCTAGGTGCCATTTGTATTGATAGCTTAGGGCATCAAATTTATTGTATCATTGATAGTTGAGACTTTGTTAAAATGAAATAGGACAAAGAACAATTTTTATTTAGTTTCTCTATTTTGATCCCTAAGTGGCTTACAACCCTAGAGAAGTATATGCAGATTTATGGATCCAGTTGCAGGATACATATTAGCCGATAATTCACAAGAAATCCATGCATCCAATTTAAATAGCAATTAATACAAAGAACTAGGGTCCTCCAATGGCCCAATCATCCGGACCTTGACTGTCCCCTCAACTAGTGACCCTTCAAAACTAGGTTATCATGCAATTAGTGAGTGATCCTTCATTCTCCTAGTCTGCCCTACATCCAAACATATTGGAAATACACAATACAATGATAACAAGTCTTTCACAATCCCCCTTCCCCCAAGGAACACTATCAACCATCCCTTCCACATAGCATTTCACTATTTTATGAGTGGATTGTGCAGGAACAATTAACATTATTTAACAAGGAGCAAACTCCTCAACACATCTTGGAAACCATTGAATTCAATAATAAATGAAACCTAGCACCAACACTATTCCTTTCATAGTTGTAGGATACATAGCAGTCGATAATTCACAAGAAATCCATGCATCAAATTTTTATAAGGATATCCTACTAATCAATAGGAACTTTCTTGATATGACCAATGATTATGCATTTTGATGGCAGTGTGCTAGTTCAAAAGGATAATATAAATCTGAAACAATTTTTTCTGGTTTTCTCAAACTACAAATGTGGTTAAAGGGAAAATATTATGTGGAAAACCCACAAACCAAGCTAGCAAATGATTGTACATCAAATTATTTCTATATTCATTCAAGTATTTCTATGATTCAGCTACCTGACCTTTGAGCTTCATCTAGAGGAATGTGTAGCTTTAAGATAGAGTTACTTCTTGGGCCTTACAATAGGGTGGAATATGATCAAGATTTGTTTAGGCTGTATCTTTCTTAGTCCCATTGTTAGGTTCTTACGGTTCATGGTTTGAATCTATTATGGTTGTGTAAGGGATTTGTAGATATTTATTCTAACATAATTATTGGACACCATGATTGGAACAACTGGTTGTTGGTTATTGTACACATGAATCATAACTGTCAATGGTTATTTGTGTTCAAGAATTCGTTGATCAATCTTTGAGATTTATTGTCCTAGCTTTAAAAGAGTGATAAAAGATATAGTGAGTGCTATCTTTTCCAAGTGTTTTGTGGGTGCCATTATCTTCTAGGAGTAATTGCTGGAACCAAATTATGTTCTTTGCCTCTAGTAAATATTGCAGACACAATCATCTTCTTGGTGAAGGGTTGCTTCCATCCCCATGAGGCACTATTGCATGGTTTTCATTCCCTTGTAGTATAGTGAACCTAATTTAATACAAGTGTGCACTATTTTGGGATCCATAATTTATGGCCCCTACACTATGGTTGTTAGCCTAAGACAAGCCTACCTTTGCATATAATAAGAGGCCAACATGAAACAAACATCCAGAAGTTAGGGGGTTGTTCCCTGTCCATAATTTATTATTTAAGTGCTAAGTGATGATGGGTATATCATTTAATTCATACCTAGTGTGTCTCTTTCTTTCTCTCCACATTTCACATTAGGAGTATATGCTATAAAATACCAATGAAATCAACTATTGGTCAAATCTAATCAAAATTGTAGTATAAAGATTAAAATAGATCTTGAAGAAATATGGGAACCATTTTTGACAGATATTATACAAACGAAGAGAATACTCCCAAGAGGAAATGCTTCAATGTGGAACAATTGAAGGACAATATTTTACTTTTATATGCACATCTGCAATGTTTTTGATATATTTCTGAGATAACAAAACCATAGAAAGAATAGCATATAGAAGAAAGTAAAGAATAATGATCATATTTTGAGATATTGTGGAAACTTAAAGGAAAGAATGCTTGGTGGGGTTATCATGCAATCAGTGAGTGATCCTTCATTCCCTCCTCTTCCAGTGATCCTTCAAAACCAGGTTATCATGCAATCAGTGACTGATCATTCATTCTCCTGGTCTGCCCTGCATCCAAACATATTGGAAATACAAAATACAATGATAACAAGCCTTTCAGAATCTCCCTTCCCTCAAGGAACACTATCAACATCCAGACCTTGACTGTCCCGTCAACCAGTGACCCTTCAAAAATGGGTTATCATGCAATTAGTGAGTGATCCTTCATTCTCTTGGTCTGCCCTGCATCCAAACATATTGGAAATACACAATACAATGACAACAAGTCTTTTACAATCTCCCTTCCCTCAATGAATTACTATCAACATCTAGACCTTGATTGTCCCCTCAACCAATGAACCTTCAAAATTGAGTTATCATGCAATCAGTGAGTGGTCCTTCATTCTCCTAGTCTTCCCTGCATCCAAACATATTGGAAATATACAATACAATGATAAAAAGTCTTTCACAATCCCCCTTCCCTCAAGGAGCACTATCAACAAGTGACCCTTCTTCTTATCAGCCATATCCAATGTTTCATTGAAGTCATGGCCAAGAATGAAGGTCACCTTACCCATACCATTCATGGATTCTAAAATGTTGTTCCAAACTCCTAAAAACTTTTCTATTGCTTCTTGTTGCTTCTTTAAATACTTCTTCTACCACAATGTCCTCCTGCCCCATCTTCTTGATCTTCCTGGCTAAAGTGGATGAATCTACACACAATAACCCAAAATAAAGGGTTTTGTATCCTTTAATGAATCTCAGTCACTCGTAATGCATGGATAGTCAAACCAGTAGTCTCCAAAGCATTCAATAAGTGAATATGAATGTTTGAAAACTTTCCTCTCAACTTCCCCAACCACTCCTAATCGGTTAGAGGGATATTTCTAGAATCTTCACTATTCCTATCCTTACCAACAATTCTTAAACATACTTTATCTGATATGATAATAACATGCTAAACTGAACCAATGGCATGTTCTTTGTATGGTACAAGGAAGATTTGGCTATCAAATCTTCCTTTGTGCAAGCTGAGCATGAGAGAAGGTATGTGATTTCTTCATCTTTGATTGGTATCTTTGATAGACAATGTCTTTCCAGCCTCTGACATCATATTCGACCACAAATTTCAAATGCATTGCATTTTATTTGATCATGAATGCTCACTGAAATGACCGTATTCTACTAGTTTTGTGCCCTAGCCCATGCTTTATCTCCATTATTTGATGTTATTGGTGCTTGTGCTCAAGGATATCGATTCACTATTTTCAAATGTTTGGATTCATGTTTGTTGATATTGCAATTCATCATATCAGATAAAGTATGTTTAATAAGTTTTAGTATCTAAACACTGAACTAATCCCTCTAATCGATTAGGAGTGGTTGGGGAAGTTGAGAGGAAAGTTTTCAAACATTCATATTCACTTATTGAATGCTTTGGAGACTACTGGTTTGACTGTCCATGCGTTAATGTTTAGAAGAGATCAATGAAGTATTTAAAGACATTCTTACATGTTTGGAGAGGTTTAAGAGGCACTTATCATGACTGTACCCTCACAAACAGTGACATAGACTGGTTTTACTAAGTTTCCTTTCTCTATTTTGAGGTTTCCTTTCTTTGCCGCAGGGGTACAGTTAGAGGGTTCATTGAAAAAATGATCCTTTGAATGGTTACTATGAATATGAATGATTTGATATAGCATATTTCTCATTTTACTTGAAGTTTGGAATAGCTTGTGCTTGTGCTGTAATTCTTGATAGAAGTGAATGGAAGGAATAGTGTTGGTGTTAGGTTTCATTTATTATTGAATTCAATGGTTTCCAAGATGTGTTGAGGAGTTTGCTCCTTATTTAATGTTAACTCTTCTTGCAAAATCCACTCATACAATAGTGAAATGCTATGTGATTGACAATTTCATACAACTAGTCCTTTGGCGTGTATTAAACAAAATAGAATTTTCAGCATATTATTATAATTCTATTTCTTTGTTGTAAATATGCCATTGGTTCAGTTTTGTAAAAAAAATTTCATGTACAATTTTTTTTTTTCTATTTTTTCCATTTGATAACCACAGTCAACATTTCAAAATAGTGAATAACATCAAATAATGGAGATAAAGCATGAGCTAGGGCACGACACCAATAGATTAAAACCAAACCAATGACATGTTTACAACAAAGAAATAGAATGATAATAATATGCTGAAAATTCTATTCTGTTTAATACACACCAAAGGACTAGTTGTATGAAATTGTCAATCACATAGCATTTCACTGTTGTATGAGTGGATTGTGCAGGAACAGTTAACATTAAACATAGCCAGTGTTCTCTTTACTTTCTCAAATCTTTGCAAGTCAAAAACATTAGAGTTGTATAATACATTGTTAGTATCCTTTTTCCATGGGTCCTAGGTCTTTGGGTCCATGGAAAGGAAATAGATTACAAAATACACTTCAAAACAAAGGAAAAACTTAGCAAATTCACTCTAACTTGTTGTAGATGAAGGAACAGTCATGCTAATAGTTCCTCTAAGTCTTCCAAAACATTTATTAAACTCGCCGAAAGTCCTATTGGATCCCCAAATTGCTTAATCCAATCAACTTACATCAAGATCATGAGAAACTTCAAAGGATTAAAAACATTACTTGGAACAGTCAAATCATTATGCTTTCAAATCAATTACCTATCGACATATCCCTTGTGAGGGAGAGAAGCCAAACACATAAAGAACATGCACATAAACATGACAGCTGAAAAACTTAAATGGAATACACCAAGAAGTACCAAATGATGAATGCTCAATTGTTGTAATGGCAAAGCATCAGAACCGTCCATTTCTAGAACTTGATTTTATAGTCTAAATGATTTTTCTATAGTCGTAATGATTTTTCTAGAACTTGATTTTGTAGTCTTAATGATTTTTCTATAGTCCTAATGATTTTTCTATAGTACTCTTAATGATTTTTCTAGAACTTGATTTTCTAGTCTTAATGATTTTTCTATAATCCTAATGATTTTTCTATACTCTTAATGATTTCTCTTTCGTCCTAATGTTTGTTTCTCTTGATAAATTAGGCCTTGAATTTGAATTTTTGTTCACTATTTTATTTCAGCTTGATATTTCATTCATTTTTCATATACATAGAGAGTACACATGTTGATAAAAAAATGAGCTATTTGATTAAGGTTAACTATTCATGATTGTAAATAGTCAATATTTCTGATGGTACTCCTTGGTGTATTTCATTTTAAAATAATCATGTTTCTATGGCTATGATAAATGTCCCTTTGTGTTGAGAAAATTAGAGTTGAAAAAATGGTTGCAAACAAATCATCCTTCTTCCACCAACATTCTAGTCAATGTACAAGTAACGAGTCATTCCATTCAAGAAAGACCATGTTTGACAATATCAACGCAAAACAAAATAAGGAGTATGCAGAATTTAGTGATTGCATCTTCCATTAGAGCCACTTCATATGCATAGGTGATGAACATGCATATTTACCTTAGCGCTATTGGGAGCTTACCCAACAACATATACCTTCTATGATCAACTCTTATATGCACATATGATGAACATTCAGATTTGCTTAAGAAGTACTTTTAGGAGTCCTTCTACACATGTACTATTGTGAAAATCATCACAAGTCCATTTGTTGGAGGGCTACTAAAAGTACACATGTTTGGAGGTCTAAAGGAAAAAAGAGAATTTGAAGAGTCATGAGTCTCAAGATTGTACTTAATATAGCCAAGCTTCATTCAATGGTACATTCAAACATGAAACAAACCATTCTTAAACCAGATTAAACTAGTAAACCAAATGACATACTGATTATAGGTAAACTAGTAAACCAAAGGACATGCTTTTACTACTAAGTCTCTATTTTTTGGGCATACTAATTATAAGTACTTGACATATATCACAAATTTTTCTAATTAAGGTTGGTGGGATGATTACGTCTATCTTGAAAAAAAATTGTCAAATCATTATGCTTTCAAATCAATTACCTATCGACGCATCCCTTGCGAGGGAGAGAAACCAAACACATAAAGAACATGCACATAAACACGACAACTGAAAAAATTAAATGGAATACACCAAGAAGTACCAAATGATGAATGCTCAATTGTTGTAATGGCAAAGTAATATCAGAACCGTCCATTTATAGAACTTGATTTTTCTATAGTCCTAATGATTTTTCTTATTTCTTGTCTGTGCTTGGTGATAGGATTTTGAACATTGTTGACATACTTAAATGGAGTACACAATACCAAATGATGAATGCTCAATTGTTGTAATGGCAAAGCATCAGAACCGTCCATTTCTAAAATTTGATTTTGTATAGTCTTAATTATTTTTCTATAGTCCTAATGATTTTGAAAATTGTTGACAAAGAGTGTTTCTTTTTTTGATTGTAGTATAAATGATTTTTCTATAGTCGTAATGATTTTTCTTATTTCTTGTCTTTTGTCCCTTTTTGATTTCCTATGTCTGTGCTTCATGACAGGATTTTGTCACCTTCTTTTGATGGTATATTTCATTCAGTCTATGTGGATCGAATACTATTTTGTTCACTATTTTATTTCAGCTTCATATTTCTTTCATTTTTCATAAAAATAGAGACTACACATGCTGATAAAAAAATGAGCTATTTGATTTAGGTTTACTTTTCATTATTGTAAATGGTTAATATTTCTGATGGCACTCCTTGGTGTATTTCATATAAAAATAATCATATAAAAATAATAAATGTAGTAACGATGGTGCAGTGCATTATTGATATATAGGCTCGATGACTCTTGCCAATGTGCCAAACTATTGATGTGGTGGTGGGCAGTGTGTGTTGAAGACTTCACGGACACCGAACAACCCTGGACGACAATTTTGGTGCTGCCCAAATAGAAAAAAGGTTGCTGATGTGTATATATTTAATGTTTCTAATGTAAATACTATTCATTACAATATAAGAACTAATGTAGACTGGGCATCACAAGGAAATAATGGCTATGGATACTTTAGTTGGGTCGATGACAACTCATCTGCATCTATCTGCCCATCTCCACTTATCTGCGATGAAGGATTTGAGTGCAAAACATGTCAGGCTAGGGCAAATTCTGAAATTATATTTTTACGATGCCTTCTCTGTATTGTAATCACATATCTTTGTTGCAACCATATGCAGAGATGAACTCAAGAATTAGTTAGTTTAGTATTTTCATATTGTAACTAATATTTTAATATGGATATGATGTAACTTCTCTTTGCCTCAAGTGCACATATATATGGTTTACATCTTTTTTTAGAATAATTCTTCATGTTTATGTCTCAGGTGAGCCCCAATCTGCTATCAATCACATGATTTAATGTATAGTGTTTTCTTGGTTGTTCCATTTGTTCCTTGACCTTGACTATGGATTGACTATCATTTTCAAGCTTGAGCGTGACTTCCTAACATGCACCATCCGTAGATTTGTACGCGACGCTGATTTACAAACATAAATAATGCATTGAACATAATCTACGAACGTTGCATGTATGAAATCTTGCTGAAGTTTGAGTGTCCTCCCTTTATTCCAGTGAGGGATTGGAATGAGTTCATTTTGGATGCAAAGGAGAAAGGGGATACTCAAAGAGGAATTACACTAGCAAATGGGAGAAGGTATAAACATTTTAATAAATTTTTATTAGTAAATAATGAAATTTGCATATACTAGTGTTCTAAGTGTCCTCATTACATGATTTAAGGTCTTAGTCCATGGACAAATTAAATTAGACTTACTATCCAAAATACATAAAAAACATGCACATAAACATGACAACTAAGAAACATAAATGTAGATTTCACAATAGCTGAGAAACATAATTGTAGGCATCATAGTCACAATCTTTTGGAGACAACGTAATTGATTTGTGTACCCAAGCGATGTAGAGAAACTTCTGCACCCCCAATTCCAAGTTGAATACATCTGTTGGAGGACCTTGTATTCATGAGCAACAGATGTAGTCAACTTAGAATTGGAGGTGCAAGAGTTGCTCTCCATCGTCTGGGTATACAACTCAATTATGTTGTCTCCAAAAAATTGTGACCACGATGCCTACAATTATGTTTCTCAGCTATTGTGTCCCATGACCCCTTATGACCCTTTACGACCATTTACGATCCCTAAGAATACATCTTAGAGGTCTTAAAATGTCATAAAGGGTCATAAGAGGCTCCTAGGAGGGACTAGATGAGCTTCCACCTTCACGTGGTTGGCCCTGTTAAGTAGAGAATGTTTAACTATTCTCAAAACAAAGAGAAGCTCAATAATTTAAGGTCTCAGTCAATCAAGATGCTGAAAAAATGACAAGAATCAATGATGGAGAGTTTTTAGATTCTGAGAAGACATATATGGAGTGGAGGCTAGATTGAGTACCAGTGCAGAGTGTTAATAATTATAGCCTTTCGGCCAAGATCAAACTGATCAAATAAATACCCTTGTGCGATTTATAATAATAAGGAGATTATTATTTCATTTATATATATGTGTTGGTTGAATTAGTTAAGGGCCCAAGGTCGGCCTCTTGGCTTTAACATTAAATATATTTAATAAGACTAGGTCGGCCCTCTTGAAGATAATTCAAGTCATATATATATGGTGTTGGATTCTAGGGAGAGAAGCACCAAAAACATAACGTGCTTCCCTCCCCCAAAACCTTGATTCTCTGCCTTAAACAAACTTAGATCAGAATATATTGGTGTGAAAGATAAGCAGCTTCGGCTAATAGATAAGAACAAGTTTGAGCATGAATAAAGATCAGATTATGATATGATCCATACAACCAGGAATTATTGGCAATGTTAACTATGAGTTGATTAGGGCTAGAAGCCTCTGTTAGGACTAGACTCTTCCTCAATGCACTAACACTAAGGTACTAATCAGGTTCTCCTCAGCACCTTTGTTAGTACAGTTGGAGGCATATAGACTAGAGTATACTTGGTTGATATCCAGGTATCTTCTATCCCTTCTTGTTTACTTTATCCTATGTTTAGTTGTGTTAGATCTCTATAGTTTGTTCATTCCAAAGTAGAATATGAAATATATCAACAAGAGATGATGATTCAGTAACCTACATCTAGAAAACCTTCACAATTATCCCTTCTTTGGCCTCCACTTTTTCTTCTTCTAAAAAATGGTTATCTAGAAACTTTGGAGCCTGCCAATTCTTGCCGTACACAACCTGTGCATGTTGATGACAATGAGGACGTGCATCATAGTAATACAAGTAAACATATTAAATTGATTGGTGTAGTAATACAAATTTAATTGCAATTGGTGTTTGGATTAATGTAACAATTTGTATTGTAGCTGTAGAGAGTGTAGAGGCCGTTGTTAATGAGTAGGTTGAGGTTGAGGCCGAGGCCAGACAAATTGACCTTGATGTTGATGATGTGACTAGATCAGGTAAAGAGCTATATGATTATGAATGCTGTCAATGCCTTTATTACCAAGGAATCACCGCCCACCATTAATGAATATTAATGAACACTTACACCATGAAGAAGACAAATGATTAAACAGAAAGAGAGGACCAACTAAACCATCTTGTGGTCAATCTATATCACATTGAGAAACAATATCAAGACTTGAGAATCAAAACAATCAAAAGTTTCTTCAAGACCATGAATGATCAACAACATTCCATCAGAAAACAAAACACTAATCTATGTTATCATTAAGCCATAAAATATGTCTTTAAAGTTTAAAAGCATCACAAAAACTTTCAAGAAACATAGTACTATCCAAAATATGTCTTTAAAGTTTATTTCTAATGATTATGATGATGTTGATGTTGATGTCTATAATTTATTTCACTTACTGATGCTTGCCTAGATTGAATTTTGAATTGCTAGGTTGGAGAACGCTTTCAAAGTTTAGGGTCTGTTCCACATGATACTCTTAGTTATAGCTCAAATGCAACTTAAAATATTTTTGATGCTGGGAAACCCACTACAAAAAATCATCCGTAGGTGAAATTTAATGCTGTGAATCTTGGCATTGTTAATGTTATTACTTTTCCTCACGTTTCATATTTGTGAAAATGTTTCTTGGCGCTATCTTCTTTTTCAATTCCTATATTTGCAGCTTTTTAGATCATTAACTTAAGCATTACATGTCTTTGTTCAAAGTTTATTCTAACACTATATTATATCTTATTCTTATTACAATGTTCTTTGTTGTGGGGCAGGAGGTCAATCTTCATTGTCTTCATTGTGGGGGATAGTGAAGATTTCTCTGACAAATAGTAGGTCTTCTTTAGTATCTTATAATAACATGCTAAACTGATAAAGGTGTTATGGGCATTTAATGTACAATTAATAATAGATTAAGCATATTATTAATACGCCTAATGTTCCATTTAAATGCATTTAACACAAAAAATAAATTTACAAAACTGAACTAGTGGCATGTTTACAACAAAGATGTGTTGAGGAGTTTGCTCATTGTTTAATGTTAACTGTTCCTGCACAATCCACTCATACAATAGTGAAATGCTATGTGGAAGGGATGGTTGATAGTGTCCCTTGAGGGAAGGGGGATTTTGAAAGACTTGTTATCATTGTATTGTGTATTTCCAATATGTTCGGATGCAGGGCAGACCAAGAGAATGAAGGATCATTCACTGATTGCATGATAACCCAGTTTTGAAGGGTCACTAGTTGAGGGGATAGTCAAGGTCTAGATGATTGGGCCATTGGAGGACCCTATTTCTTTGTATTAATTGCTATTCAAATTGGATGCAAGGATTTCTTGTGAATTATCGGCTACTATGTATCCTGCAACTGCATTTGTAAATCTGCATATACTTCTCTAGGGTTGTAAGCCACTTAGAGATCAAAATAGAGAAACTAAATTAGAATCATTCTTTGTCCTATTTCCTTTTAAAAAAGTCTCAACTATCAATGATACAATACATTTGATTCCCTAAGCTATCAATACAAATGACACCTAGCTAGAAGCTCACGGGCTATCCATTTGATAACCACAGTTAAAATTTCAAAAAAATGGATATCCTTGAGCACGAGCACCAATAATATCAAATAATGGAGTTAAAGCATAGGCTAGGGCATGACACCAGTAGAATGCGGTCATTTCAGTGACAACAATATACAATGGCATCATTAAACATATATGCCAGTAATATCAACAAACGTGAATCCAAACATTTGAAAACCAATGACATGTTTACAACAAAGGTCTAATAGAACTCCCAACAATTCTTAAACATACTTTATTTGATATGAAAAATTCTTAAACAATTAAGGTTGGAGTAGACATAGTTATGACACATTTTTTTTGTGTGGTAAAAGGAAAATTTGGCTAGGTCAAATCTTTCTTCGTGCTAGCAGTCTACATAATTAGACCTTTATTAACAATTGATCATATTAGATAACTAGTATGTTTAAGAATTGTTGGGACTGGTCCTTTGGTGTGTATTAAACAAAATATATAGAATTTTCAGCATATTATTATCATTCTATTTCTTTGTTGTAAACATGCCATTGGTTCAGTTTTGTAACTTCACTGTTGTATGAGTGGATTGTGCATGAACAGTTAACATTAAACAAGGAGCAAACTCCTCAACACATCTTGGAAACTCCATTCACTTCTACCAAGAATAAAGCATTTAATCCATTCAACATTACATATAATCATTAGAAAATTACATTTTCTGACTGTGTAGAGGAACAGTCACGACCAAAATGACCAAAACTACTTTCACCCTTGCACAAGCTATTCCAAACTTCAAGTAAAATGAGCAATATGCTATATCAAATCATTCATATTCATAGTAACCATTCAAAGGATCATTTTGTTTATGAACCCTCTGACTGTACCCCTATGAAAGAGAAAGGAAACCTCAAAATAGACAAAGGAAACTTAGTAAAACCAGTCTATGCCGCTGTTTGTGAGGGTACAGTCATTATAAGTACCTCTCAAACCTCTCCAAACATGTAAGATTGTCTTTAAATACTTTATTAATCTCTTCTAAACATTAACCAAATCAAACCTACATTTGAATCCACACACAATAACCCCAAAATGAAGGGTTTTGTATCCTTTAATGAATCTCAGTCACTGGTAATGCATGGATAGTCAAACTAGTAGTCTCCAAAGCATTCAATAAGTGACTAGATTGTATTTAATATATGCCAAAGGACCAGTTGTATGAAATTTTCAATCACATAGCATTTCATTATTGTATGAGTGGATTGTGCAAGAACAGTTAACATTAAACAAGGAGCAAAATCCTCAACACATCTTGGAAACCATTGAATTCAATAATAAATGAAACCTAACACCAACACTATTCCTTCCATTCACTTCTACCAAGAATAAAGCATTTAATCCATTCAACATTACATATAATCATTAGACAGTTACATTTCCTGACTGTGTACTAGAGGAATAGTCACGACCAAAATGATCCAAACATTTGATAACAGTGAATCAATATCCTTGAGCACAAGCACCAATAACATCAAATAATGGAGATAAAGCATGGGCTAGGGAAAGACACCAGTAGAATGCGGTCATTTCAGTGAGCATTCATGATCAAATAAAATGCAATGCATTTGAAATTTGCGGTTGAATATGATGCCAGAGGCTCAAAAGATGAAGAAATCACATACGAAGAACATGCCATTGGTTCAGTTTTGTAAATTTTTTTTTTGTGTAATTAGTAATTGGCAGATTAAATGCAGATAACACCTTTATCAGTTTAATTAGCATGTTATTATCATATCAGATAAAGTATGTTTAAGAATTGTTGGGACCGGTCCTTTTGCGTGTATTAAACATAATAGAATTTTCAGCATATTATTATCAATCTATTTCTTTGTTCTAAACATGCCATTAGTTCACTTTTGTAGATTTGTTTTTTGTGTTAAATGCATTTTTCATGAGGAGGGGTCTTGTTTTGAGGAGATTGATGAAGATTGTGCACCTCAAAAACCAATTCATAAGGTACCAATCCATGTTTCCTATTCGCTTATATTTTTGGTTTGGTAAATCTCCTTATAAGTTTCATGTCCTTTCTTTTGATTACTATGGATGAGATATATATATTACATTTAACATTCAACTTCTTTACATTTTAGAACATGTAGTGTGTTTTTTGATGATTTTACCAAATCAACTTTTAACATAAACCAAAAACACCAAACTGATATCTTGCCCTTGCAATGTGACAAAATATTTGCATTTGACCAATAACTACAAGCAATTGAACGATAAATCCACATACCTGTATCTTTGTAAAATACCTGGAACATCAAAAAGATGGCTAAGTGGCTGCCACCATGATTTTTATCTACTAAATATGGGAAATAAAAACACCAAAAGGAATCAAATAAAAAACATGATTGGTCATTTCAGAGAGCATTTATGATCAAATAAAATGCAATGCCTTCTCTCGCTCTCGATCAGCTTTCACCTGCTTGTTTTCTCCCACTCCTTTTCTCTACAATCAAAATAAAAATGATTTGGCCATTTCAAAATACTGGATCGATATCCTTGAGCACAAGCACCAATAACATCAACTATTTTGATCTGTGGGTACCCTAATGTTGGCAAGAGTTCTTTTATTAATAAGATTACTCTGCAAGCTTGAAGAAGCGATATATTTTGGCAAATGAAGAGTGGAAAGATGATGATGTTCCTGAGATCATGGATGGACACAATGTTGCAGACAAAATGGGAAGACATCTTTCGAGCCTGGCCCTGGATCCTTTGACAATTGGGGTAGGATTGAGACCCAGGCTAAAAAGATGTCTTCCTTTTTGTTATGGAATATAGGCTCTGCTATTGCAACAATGACAGACTGCGATGTACATATCACAACAGCTGAGAAACATAAATGTAGGCATCATGGTCACAATTTTTTGGAGACACAACATAATTGAGTACTATTCCCAGATGATGCAAAACAACCACTACTTTGCATCGTCTTGAAAAACCACTCATTTATGTTGTGTCTCCAAAAAATTGTGACCATGATGCCTACATTTATGTTTCTCAACTGTTGTGTCCCAGGACCCCTTATGACCCTTTACGATCATTTATAATCCCTAAGAATACATTTTAGAGGTCTTAAAATGTTGTAAAGGGTCATAAGAGGCTCCTAGGAGGGGCTAGGTGAGCTTCCACCTTCACGTGGTTGGGCCTGTTAAGTAGAGAATGTTAAACTATTCTCGAAACAAAGAGAAGCTCAATAATTTAAGGTCTCAATCCATGGAGATGTTGAAAAAATGATGAGAATCAATGATGGAGAGTTTTTAGATTCTGAGAAGACGTATATGGAGTGGAGGCCAGATTGAGTACCAGTGCAGAGATGATGATTCAGTAACCTACATCTATAAAACCTTCACAATTATCCCTTCTTTGGCCTCCACTCATTCCTCTTCTCAAAAATGGTTATCTAGAAACTTTGGATAGTGTTTTCTCATCCATGCACGAAATGTGCTAGTGATCGTATAAAATTACTTTAGGCCTCCAGTATTGATGAGATGTACAAGTGTAAAATGTTTTTGTGAGACTGTGATCAATTTTTGCAGTGTACATAAATGGAAGGTGGTGATTATTCTTGACTATTGACAGGTTGCTAGGACTAAAGATAACACAACTCAAGAGACCATCATAGGTTGTCTCTTTCTTCGGTCTATATTATTGACAAAATGTTTTACCTTTCATTAGCTCATCAAATCTGGGGATTTGAAATAATTTAATAGAATATTTTCATGACAACGTATATTATTTAAGTTGACATTGCATGAATTTATCTACTTCGCGCACTTGTATACTATGAAGACAGTGATAAAGAAGCATCTCCTCCCATGGCAATGCTTCTTTGTCGCCGTCCTCATAGTCTACAAGTGTGCGGAGTAGATAAATTCATGCAACATCAACTTGAATAATATACGTTGTCATGAAAATATTCTATTAAATTCTTTCAAATCCTTGGATTTGATGAGCTAATGAAAGGTAAAACATTTTGTCAATAATATAGACCGAAGAAAGAGACAACCTATGATGGTCTCTTGAGCTGTGTTAATTTTAATGTGGCTATCCGTCAGTTTTTTGACAATTCATAATTAATTCTGACAGAAGCGCTATGCATTCGATAGACAAAATGTCAAAATTTTTTTTTTTTTGACATTTAGTGCAACAGTAATGCTATACGATCGACAGGAAAACCTACCGGAGAATAGTGCATAATTGTTGCTATTCCGACAGTTTAAGTGTCATAAAGAGAACATTTTTGATAGAACTTTCGACAGTGAGGCCATATCACCGATAGGTAGACCTATCAGAATATGATGCTAACTATCGATATTCCAACAGTTAAACCGTCAGAATGAATATGTTTCAACAGTCAGTTCTGACAAAGATTGTATATTTTTGATAGGTTTTGTTATCAGAATTCTGATGGATGAACCAGAGGAAATGCCATTTCAAAGCTGTTGTGATTTACAACTTTCCGATGTGAGAAGGTGTGGGTAAATCGACAGGTAGGTCTTCTGTCGCAATCTTCTAAGAAAAAATGGTGATGGAATCATGTGTCAAAATTCTGACAAATGAGCATTGCAAATCTGACAAATGACCGTTGAAATTTGGCCCCAAATGTAGTAGTGAGGGGTCTCTGAGATTGAACCAACTTACTCACTTCTACATATATCTCATGATCATGTAAGTGATGAAGAATGTGATCTCTCAAATCTGTGCCTGCAGTCATAGAAGAAAGCTCATGTCATCTCCTACTCAAAGCATTTGTGACAACATTTTATTTCCCCTTGATGTAGTGAACACAAAAATAATATCCACATAAGAAATCTATCCATCTCTTTTGCCTAGCATTAAGGTTCGACTGAGTGAAGATGTACTATAGACTTTGATGGTTTGAATAAAGTTCAAACTGATGTCCTAAGAGGAAATGTCACCATCTTACTAAGGCATGCACCACTGTTGCAAGTTTGAGATCATGGGTAGGGTAGTTGAGCTCATGAATCTTTAGTTTTCTAGAATTGTAGGCAATAGCTCATCCATCCTGCATAAGAACTATCCCTAAACCATATGAGGAAACATTTGTGCAAACTACAAACTCTGCTGAAGGCTTTGGCACAACAAGAATGGGTGCACTGGTCAATGCTCTCTTGAGCTCCTAAAAAGATCTTTCACATTTCTCAGTCCACTCAAACTTCTTTCCTTTTCACTGAAGAGAAGTAATAGGGTGTGCCACTCGAGAAAACCCCTCAAAAAACTATCTATAATAATCAGCTAGCCCCATGAAACTTCTCACCTCAGTAACTATGGTAGGTGCTGACCAATTCATAATGGCATCAATATTCGATGGATTTATTGAGATCCCATCGCCATATATTAGATGACCCAAATAATTGACCTCTGATATGAAGAATGCACACTTCGACAAGCTTCCATAAAGTTGATTATCTCTAAGGCATTGCAAAACTTGTCTCAGGTTCTTTTCGTTCTCTCTCTCTCATCCTTCAAATAGATCAAGATATCGTCAAGGAATACCACAACAAACTTATCAAGGAATGTACAAAATAATCCATTCATAAGACTCATGAATATAACTAGAGCATTTGTAAGACTGAATGGAACCATGGTGAACTCATAGTGGCCATATCTGGTGCAGAATGCGGTCTTGTGGATATCACTATCCACTATCCTCAACTGGTGATATCTTGACTTAAGGTCTATCTTAGAGAACACTCATACACCCTGTAGCTAATCAAACAAGCCATCAATCCTAAGAAGTGGATACCGATTCTTGATGGTTACTTTGTTCAATTGGGGGTAATCCATACACAACCTAAGAGATTTGTCTTTCTTCTTTACGAAGATTACAGGTGCACCCTAAGGAGAAACACTAGGATGAATGTGTCCTTTCTCTAATAGTTTCTCAAGCTACAAATTGAGCTTGTTAAGCTCATTAGTGGTCATCCTATAAGGTGCTCTAGAAACCTATTCTGCTCTTGGTAAAAGATCTATGTGAAATTCCACTTCCCTTCGAGGAGGCATACCAGGTAGCTCTGAAGGAAACACATTTGTATATTCTTTCAAAATGGGATGGTCATCCAGTGAGGCTTCTTGTTCTACCTCATCTTCCCTATCATTGATGGTAATAGAAAACAAGTGACATCCCTTCCACATGCTTTGCTTAAGCTACACAGAGGAGATCATACGGAGGGATAAAGGCCTCTGGATTCTAGAAATCACAGTAGCATTGCCATCATCATCCAGGCATTCGATAAAATTCTTATGACAATCTAGCTTGGCCTTGTGAGCATATAGCCAATCCATGCCAAGAACTAGTCCATAAGATCTGAGAGGTGTAACTTTGAGGTCTTCTATCGTGGTTAAGACACCAATATGAATTGGGAACTCCCTAACCATCGAGGTAACATATACTCTAGCTCCTAAACCTAACTCAACTTCCCACCTAATATCTTGCCTAGCTACCACTAGCCTACAATGCTCCAAGAACAATGGATAAATAAAGGATTCATTAGCTCTAGTATCAAATAGGATAGAAACTGCACTACCTTTGATCATACCTAAAGCCTCAATGACTGTGGCTTGATTCTCTGCTTGACGGTTATCAACCGCTGCAAACACTGTATGGGACTTGCCCATGTCCCTAACTGTAGGTTCAGACATTTCTTCCCACTGATTGCCTCTCTTAGGAAATTACCTAGCTATGTGCCCCATGGCACCATGAGTATATCATTTCCCTCAAATCTGAACCTATATGCCCCAAGGTCTGGAATGCTGAGATCCTGTTTTCTGAGTAGACCAACTATATCCCCATTTATAGGGCTTTTGTGTCTTTTTTGGAGGTGTATAAGGGGCCTACAATTTATGTCCTTTCTTAGGACCCTGAGAATGCCACTGCTTGGGCTTTGAGCACTACTGACCTTGAGGTGGTTTTAGTGCCTGGCTTTGCTGAGATTGTTGAGGCTTTGGGGCTTTGAAAGACCCCAAATTTTTCCTCTGATTCCCTTTCCAAGGGGGCTTCTGATAGCTAGAATTCTATGGTGCAGGATTGTGGTACTGAGATCCCTTAACGATCTCCTCCGCAACCAAGGCCCTATCACTAGTGAATCATAAGTCCCCTGGTGGTACCATATGTACCATGCCAACTATAGAGGGGTTCAACCCCTTAATGAGCCAATTAACCTGTAACTTCTCATCCCTCATGTACTCAACATAAGGAAGGAGATCTATGAACTTTCCCTCATAATGGGCCACTAAAAGTCCCCTCTGCTGCAGATCATGGAATTCGTTTATGCAATGCTATCTAAAATACTCAGAGAGATACCTGACCCTAAAGATCTGAAGGAAATTTTCCCATGTCAGGGTGTCTATAACCAGATGTCCCTTGAACTCCTCATATTTCCACCATGTGAAGGCTCCTCCTCTAAGAAGATGAATAGAAAAGCATGCCTCAAGGTTTCTCTTATAAGGGTGCAACCCAAAACAATGCTCAAGGCATAGAAGCCAAGACTCGGCCTCTGTCCCATTAATAGATCCCATAAATAGTGGTGGCTAAATCCGTATCAACTCTCTGATCTGATCATTTGTATCAGGAGGTGGTTTCTCATATCTATGAACCTCAATCCTAGGTGGAGGTTTTGGTTCCCTGATGGACCCAACTTCTTGCTTGGCATGTCCCTTTGTAAACTAGGAGGGGGACTCCTACTTTGGTCCCTAGCTGAGGACCCATGTCCTTCCATACCGTGATGTACATTCTATGGTAGGATTGGAGGCATATGGTCAAGGATAACTTCGGCTAGGTTCTTAAAGACTTGCAACAATTCTGCATTAGAATTAAGAGGTGGTTCGGGAGGTGGACCTTGGCCCCCTCCTCGAACTTCTACCTCTGGCTATACCTCTTCTTGAGATAAGGAGATACGCCTACATCCACGTCTATGCCCATGAGCCAGTCGAGTGAGTAGAGACATCCTACACATGGAACACAAAGTTTAGCATCTACGAAGTGGGTTAGGTTCCCATGGTTTACTAAACTAGGCTCTGATACCAAAATGTGATGCCCAGAAAGTAGAGCAAAACACAGCTACAATTTTTTTTTCTAAAAACCTACTATTAACTAAAAACACACATACATACACAACTATGTTGGCTAGTGTTTAATACAAACTTGCACAAGTTTCTATGTACATGCAAAACTATACAAAGGGAAATGATTAACTGAATAAGTTCAAGTGTCCAAAAACATCACAAGGGTCAAACCAGAGAAGGTTGACCAAGTTTGACCAAAAGTCAAACTACGCAAATTAGCTTCCAAACTATCCTAAAGAGATCCCTAAGCTCCATGCTTTGAGCGACACACAAATCAAGGGAGTTGACTAAAGTCAACCAAAATTGACCAAAATCTCAACCATGCATGGATAAACGTACAACTAAGTTTAAAAGGTTCAAAACATATCACAAAATATTTGTGCATGCAAACCAAGGCGATCTGACCTAGGTTTGACTAAGGGTTGACCAAAAGTCAATTGTGCGCAAAAATGGTCAACAAGTCCATAGAGACCAAATTATCTCTAGACTCAATGATAAGAATCGTTATGACCTCCTGTTGACTATAACACTCATCTAACATTAATGTTAAGTTAATTTGGATATATCGATTTAATTAATTATTCGTCCCATTAAGACGTTATAAAAGTATCAAGGAATTAATCTAAAGTTAAATTACATAATCCAAAAAAAATAATAACTCAAGTTAATATATACTTATCCAACCCAACATTTCAAATAAGACTTCTAAGTTTAAATAAATTTCTATTTAATATTTGAAGCATCCAAAACAAATTAGATTATCTAATCTAATTAAAAACTTAACTAAAATCTATTTTAATAACAAATGAATAAAGTTTGAATGTCAATTATTTTTCTTCAAATATAAAAAGAAAATCAATTAAATACATATCTCCTTTTACTAAAATTATATTGAATAAATCTATTTCTTTTTATAGAACCACAGGCTATAAAATAAACCCAAATTGGTAAACAACCTAAGTCTAATATTATATACCCCTTAATATAAATCCTCATGCTAATAACATTAATTGTATTAAACAAAACTTATCTAATAAATAAATCTAATTTAATTAAGTAAATCTATATTAATAAAAGTCCAAACCCTAAGTAAAATATTTTTAAAAACAAAACATCCAACCAATCTTTTGCCAGGTTTCGGTATGGGAAGGGCGGCGAGAATGGAGGGCTCGACGCGTGCAGATGGCGGTGGGGGAGGGGCTTGGCATGGCCGACGCACCCCGCCCACCAGTGCTTTTGTAGTGGTGGCGCATGGTGACGACGCCGCTCAATAGCGCCGCCTGCCACCGAGTACAAGGGAGAAAGGGGTGGGGGTGTGGGAGTGGCTTCAACCACATCCCAAACCCTTCCCTAATCGCATACACAAAAAATATTTAAAAAAAAAAAATGCGCACTGCACTACAAAACACAAAATTGCGATTTATATTAATCTTTTTTTTTATATAAGCTCAGTGGTTACATATATATATATATATATATATATATATATATATATATATATATATATATATAAGATTATAGTAATTTAAAAAAATTGACTGGTGAATATAACTTTTGCTATTTCCCAAAATAGGGAATATTGAGACGATATTTTTTTAATTTCTAAATACATATCTGAATTCCAAATTAATAGTTCTAAACATTGTAGGAATTGGATTTTCCAAATTTGGCACTTTATTTTGTTTTTAAATTTTGAAAATTTATTCTAAGTGTAAAAATAATTTTTTTTCTTTTCAAATTGAACTTACTCTAAAGTTTATTTAAATTTTCAATTAAGCATAACCAAAATATGCTATACCTTAGTTAATAAAACAATGACTTAAATTATACTATTGAAAATTTAAATGAACTTTATAAATCTATAAGTCCTTTAATTGCAAATTGATGCCATAAACATCCATGGCATTGACGAATTTTAGAAAATATCACTATATCATAGATTTACTCCAAAACTAACTAATTTCCCCAAAATTCACACATTTAGAACCCAATGAAAACTTTGAATTTAAAGAAAATAATATATCCATTTAATCATAAATATTATTCCATAAACCTTATTTCCATTACATAATAAAAAAAAAATTGATTACAACACCAAATATTAAAAAAAAAAACAAGGTTATAACAAAATTCACAAATTTGAATTTCAATCATCTACAAATATGCTATCTCCTATATCCAATAGGGTACTTGATACAATGAGGTTGACCACGGAGGCTCACCTCCCAACCTAGTCTATTTCAAGGCCACCCCCAAGCTAGGGGATCCAGAATAGAATAGGTAACAAACATGTATTCACAAAACATGTAGAAAACACATTCAAACACAAAAACACCAAAGAGATTCCTAACATGGTTAAACAAGAGGAATGTCTCCAAGAGACCTTCTTGAAAATAGCGGTAGTGGTGGACTAACTCAGGAGGAGAAGCCTAAGTATAAAGTAAAATTCACAAGCCACACATGGACTTGGAAAGACCATCTACACAAGATGTAGTCTAAAACCCTCCTTATGGCCCCTAGGTGCCCGTAGGCCATACTTAGCATCATGTGTATCAAGAACCCCATGTTTATCTCTCCACACATGGGAGACTTTGCACAATCCTGAAGTCACTACCTACCATCCCCTTCAAGGTTACTCTACCCTCCCAAAGGTGAGTGTGCCTTGAAGAATCCCATTCACAAATGAAATTACGAATGAAAAACCACAAATAAACAAATCCAAAACTTTTAAGCAAAAACCATAAAAATGTAAGGACTCCATTAATGGAGCTCCAAGATTCCATACATGCCAAGAAAAGAAATTAATCTAAAGAGAAACCAACCTTACTCCAAGCCTAAGGTTGAATCTGAATTTTTGAAGAGAACAATCCTTCCAAACAATTCCCTCCTAAGCTTCTTCAAATTTTGAAAAATGGTCTGTAAAAGTAGAGAGTGGGTGGACACCCAAGTTCTTTCTAAAACTTTCCCTATATAGGCAAACCTCCAAAAATCTAGGAACCAATCAAAAGTAAGGAAGAACCTTCCATCCCTTTCTTCCCACTTGCCTTCCTTCTCTATAAATGAAGTTAAATACAAATTTGGGAAGAAAAGAGAGGTTAACCAAAATCACACAACTCTCAAATTTACACAACTTCAAAAGGGAGACTTTAGGGGAGTAGTAAATGCAATTAAATGCTCTTAATAGGTTGAAAATAACCCCTAACCCCTAGGGTACCAACCTGGGTAGCTAAAATTGACCCTGGTTACCTTATGGGAGCCCAAAAGGCCCTCCTAAACCCCACCTAAAATTTACCTAGGATTTCCAAGTCTAGTTGACAAACTAGAAACTTTCTAATGCATGGTAGGTAGGCTTGGGTACTACACTAAGGTTAACCCCTAATTAACCCTACACTTAATCAAGATACAATTAATTAGTCACGCCAACAAATAATTACCTTAATTTGTCAAAATTGACACAATTTAAATAACAAATGACATGGCTTATTCACACTTAAACTGAATTAAATACACTCATGCAAATTACATTCATGAATAAACAACTATACAATGAGGTCCATATTTCTTTATACAAATAGAACCTTGGATTTTCACATAATAACATAGGTTCCAATTCTGGGTCCCCGATTTAGATCCATGGTCAACTATCCCTACACACTCATTGCACACATCAGTAGGTCCAAAATAATATGATATATAAACATAATACATCATCAATATTGCATGGTTTATAAACTATGTATGTGATTGAATTAAATAAGCATATCATCGGTTTCCTAAACAATTTTCTATCACAATAGAATTGAACACACTGTATTCTCATATATGACATCATCATAAATTGAAATTGAATCAAAACATAAAGTATTTCGAGTGTACATTGATTACATAACTAGGTACCGAACATATAATGTAGGATTCAACAGATCCTCAAATACATAGGAGTCTCAATAGTCAAGGTATGTCCAAGTAATAATCACTGAAAGCATAGAAAGTAAAGCAGTAAAATTATATAGGTCTGAGGTAGTCTCACAACCCTATCACCAACTTTCTAAGACTACACTCCATTTCCTTTCCATATGGTTATGTATTAAACATAATAAGAATAGACTAAGATTTGACAATTAATTTAAGTATGAAGACCACTGTTTATGAGAAAATATAAAGCAAATAGAACACATAATTTTTTTGCATATTTATGACTGATATGGCTTCTAAAACACTCTTTATTTTGTCTATAAATTGCTACCAATATTTTACTATAGTTAAAGAGAAAGGGGCTTTGCCAAATTTAATTGATATAAGCATGTACGAGCCTAAGAACAAAGTGTACAATGTCTTGCATGCAACACATGCAAAATTCCTTTAATTCTTTTTGATAAAAGGCGAAGTGTACAATGTCTTGCATGCAACACATGCAAACTTCCTTTTTTATTTTTGATGAATGGTCAATGGTACTCCAATTAGGCATATGCCAATAGGCATTTGAACCTAGGTCATTGTTGCTCACAAGTGCCCAAAATTTGCAATTAGACTCTAGGCCCATGGGTAAGAACATACTTTATTAAAAGCCCATATAAGAGGTCCCAAACATTTGATGATTTGCTAGAGAGGATACCGAAGGTTATACAGGTGTCAATGCCAACAAAAAATTCATTAAATGCTAGATAACAGAAGTCAGTAGTAATGAATAAATAGCTAAGATTGATGATGTGGCATTGTGTAAATTATCAATAAATGTCATTGAAATTTACTATAGAAGTAGACTCAAGAACAAAATCTTCCAATCGCAAGGGATTATCAAGAACAAGATCTTCCAATGCTAAGGCAAGACAAAGAAAAGGATCTCACAATGGTAAATCAGACTGACAGGTAGGATTTGACAATGGTGCAACAGAATCAAGAACAAGACCTTACAGTGGCAAAGCAGGTTGGAAAACATGATTTTACAATATCAAAGAGATTATATATAACACCAAGATTCAAGATTTCTTACAAGTATATGTTATTCAACCTCATCCGAATGGTTAGTAATCATAAATCATGTCATACTGGATCAATTAGAGTAAGGAATCTGCATTCAACTACAACATTTAAGGTAGGATTGAGCTTGTAAAAGTGACACGAACAAATTATCTGTAATGAACAAATTATAGCACTGTCTCAGAAATTTGTTATTCAATCTCATCCAACTGGTCATGTCATGTTGGATCAATTGGAGTAAGAAATCAGATTTTCCATGTATGACTTCAAAGTAAATTTTCTTGATAGTCAGACAGTTGCAGATTGAGATGGATACAATGCTTTCATATTTCTAACAAAGCAAGGATCAGATAAACTTGGGACTTCAATTGAGGCATACCCAGACACATGTTTAGTTATAAGATAATAAGATAGACATCCTAAAACTTGGTCAGAGGCACTTGAAAATTTTAGAATATACAGTTAAGCACTGAAATTCCTGGACTGCTGTCTTCCAACAATTTCATCTCTGAGGTTCTCTCCAAACAACTACTAACATTTACAAGTAAACAAACACATCAAAAATTCATTCTTAAATTCTTATCCATAGAAACATACCAGCAGCCAAAGCATTTTCTTTCCAAATTTAGGTAACTGACATGAGAGGATTTTAATACACGGAGACAGGACATTCTTGAAAACCCTCTATCCTCTTTTTTTGTTCAAGGCAGCCAAACTTGCAACAGTACGAGGAAAAATCACCACAATGTTAAACTATCTTCTTTATTGCCCTCAGAAGAAAGTGGTGCCAAGTTTGCAGATCTGTTTTATGTGATTTCTAAGAACTTACTACTAATGCTAACTGTTGTGTTTATTTATTTTGTTTGTTGTATTCATTGATCATTAGCATTAGTTACCAGGTATGCTAATCATGATCTATTATGAGGTTTATATAAGGACTTTATATTATATCAGTGCCTAGTACATCAAATATGCTATGATATGATGGAGGAAGATTCAACACATTACAATAACTAAACAGAGTAAAATAGAGTAAAACAGAGTAAACAGAGATTTAATAAAACTTTATTTATATTAATGTCAAATATGTTCAGATTTACAGAGCTGCCAGTATGCTCAAACTTTCACCTATATTTCTTGCTTGCAGAGACAGACTATCTTCTCGACACACCAAACTAAGAAAAAACATTCCTTTTTGATTTTCAAAATATTCTCCCCAGAAGCATCTAGATAAGCCTAGAGAATAACTGATTGATCCAAAAAAGTCAGGAAAAAACAATATAAAATACATTGCAATTAATAAGGTGGTTGGCGGATGAAAAATGGTTACCACAGGAGAGTGGTCGCATGATCGCATGAATAAAATAATGCTCATGCGATCATGCGACAAGAGCATATCCGAGGGGACCCACATGCATGGAAACAAAGGCAAAAGATTAAGGATGTCGCATGATCGCATAAACCAAATGAGCGTTATGCGATCATGTGAAAAGGTAAAGGGAGAGGGCCCCACACAAAAGACAAGCCAGGGAAAATGCGCAGACGGAAAACAAGAAATGTTGGGCAATTAATGAGGATCGCAAGTGCGCACATAAAAAATAAAACCAGGCAAGCATAAAGACAATCGCATAAAGCGCTGGGCAAAAAAATGAGGAAGTCGCATATCGCAAGAGCTGAAAGCTAGCCTTGTGATCATGTGACAAGGCAGTCGCATAAAGACAAAAATAAATGCCGTGCAAGGGAAGGTAAAGTAGAGAGGCGGAAAGGGAGTGCGGTCGCATGATCGCAAGGGAGGAGAGAGAAGCCTTGTGATCATGTGACAAGGCAAAATGGTACAGCCAGAAGGTGAGGTATGTGCGCGGTAGATAGGGAAGATTAAAATGCCAGGCTGGAACCCACATCTGCAAACATAGCGTACTTCAATACTCCCCCTTAATCTTCACTGTTATATAAGTCCGCAATGCTGATTTCTTCCCGAAGATGTTCAAACACATTCTTTGCCAGTGGTTTTGTGAATATATTAGCAAGCTATTCATTTGACCTGCAAAACTGAAGATGAATGTCACCATTGTTGACCAATTCTCTGATGAAGTGATATTTGGTATCAATATGCTTGCTTCGTTTATGGAATACATGATTTTTGGATAAGGCAATTGCAGAATTGTTATCACAGTAAATTTTCGTAGCTTCTTTTTGATGATGCCCCAAATTTGAAAGTACTCTCCTCAACCAAACTACTTGAGAAGATGCTGATGTGGCTGCTACATACTCTGCTTCAGCTAATGAGAGAGTAACAATTGATTGTTTCTTTGATACCCAAGAGATAGCTCCGGAACCCAGATGAAAAATGTATTCGGAAGTGATTTTTCTATCATCCATGCTACCTCCCCAATCACTGTCTGTATAACCAATTAGTTTGTAATCATTTGAAAATGTGTACAAAATTCCAAAATTCTTTGATCCAGCTATATATCTCAAAATTCTTTTTCCAGCTTTCAAATGTGACTCTTTTGGTTTCTCCATGAATCTGGAAATAAGGCTAACACCAAATATGATATCCGGTCTTGTGGTAGTTAAATACACGAGGCTGCCCACTAATCTTTTGAATAGAGTTGGATCTACACTTGGACCTTGATCATCCTTGCTAAGCTTCAGACCCAATGCAACTGGTGTAGGGGCTGGATCCACTTTTGTCATCTTAAATCTTTTCAACAGTTCACTAGCATACTTGCTCTGACATATGAAGATTCCTTGATCATTTTGACTTACCTCCATGCCAAGAAAGTATCTCATGAGTCCCAAATCAGTCATATCAATTTTTTTTTTCATGGCTGCCTTGAATGTGTTAGTTTCCATATCTCCTGTGAATATCAAATCATCTACATATAAACAGACTATCAAAATTTCTCCTTCATCATTCACTTTGATGTACAAGGTAGGTTCATTCCCACATTTACTAAAGCCATTATTTACAAAATAGGAATCTATTCTGCTATACCATGCTCAAGGAGCTTGTTTCAAACCATATAAAGCCTTTTTCAATCTGCATACTTTATGTTCTTCTCCCAGAATTTCATATCCAAGTGGCTGACTTACATACACCTCTTCTTCCAAAAATCCATTTAAGAACATTGATTTGACGTCCATTTGATAAAATTTCCATTTGTTTTGGGCTGCAATAGATAGGACCATTCTTATTGTATCCATTCTTGCCACGGGTGCAAATGTTTCATTGAAATCTATACCTGGCTTTTGTGTAAAACCTTTTGCCAATAATCTTGCCTTGTGCTTTGCAACTTTTCCATCAACATCATACTTTGTCTTATAAATCCACTTTACTCCAATCACATCCTTGCCTTTTGGAAGCTCAACTAGATCCCATGTTTCATTCTTTTCTATTGACTGAATCTCTTCATCCATGGTTGTAATCCATTTATCTTCTTTTATAGCTTCTTCAAAATAGATTGGATCAGCTTGTGTTAACAATGCAAAATCACAACAGATATCAGCACTTTCATCTTCTTGAGTTTCATCATAAATCTCCTTAAGACTTCTTGTCTTCTTTGATGTGTTTATGGACCTAGACCTTAAAGATGCAATTGTAGGATCAAAAGATTCACTGCTGTTATTATTTGTTGTAGTGGGATTTGGAGTGCTAGGTGCTCTTGATGGTGTTCTAGGTGCATTTGCTTGTGTAGGAGGATTTGCAGCCTGAATTTCATCCTCTTCATTCTCTTGTAGGACACTAGGTGTGCTTGAACTTATTTTGTCTATGCTGCCATCCCATGCCTCTTCTTCAACAAATTCAACATCACGGCTTATTATCAGCTTCTTAGTAACAAGATTGTACAACTTATATGCCTTTGAGTGTTCACTATATCCCACAAATATACACTTCTCTCCTTTGTCATCTAATTTCCTTCTCAACTCTTGAGGTACCAATGAGTATGCCACACATCCAAAAACTCTTAAATGTGATATGTTATGTTTTCTCTTACTCCAAGCTTCTTCTGGTGTTTTATTTATCACTGCTTTTGTTGGACACCTATTCAAAATATAGACTGAACATGCAACATCTTCAGCCCAATATTCATTTGGTAAATGTTTTGCCTTTATCATGCTACGTGCCATTTCCATAATTGTTCTATTCTTTCTCTCAGCTACCCCATTTTGTTGAGGTGTGTACCTTGCTGTAAATTGTTTGTGTATGCCATTTTCCTTGCAATAATTCTAAAATTTAGTTGAGAGATACTCTCCACCTTGATCGGTTCTCAATGTCTTGATAGGATATCCACTTTCTTTTTCAACTTTTGCCTTGAACTCCTTGAAAACAACAAATGTATTAGATTTATACTTCAAGAAATAAACCCATGCCTTTCTGTTGAAATCATCAATGAATGTTATGAAATAAAGTTTTCCACTAATGGAAGGTGTTTGCATAGGTCCACAAATGTCTGAATGAACTATCTCTAATGGTTGTTTTGCTCTATATGATTCCCCAACTAGAAATGACTTCCTATGTTGTTTTGCCAATATGTAGCTTTCACATGTGGTTTTAAGTGGCTCAATTTGTGGCAACCCATATACCATTTTCTTCTTGTATAACAGCTGTAATCCTTTGAAGTTTAAATGCCCAAGCCTTAAATGTCATAGCCAAGATTCATTTTTATATGAGGCTTTAAAAGCTGTTTCAGCAACCTTTTGCAAACCTTGAGGCTCTATCATTAATCCACTTTGAATTCTTAGTGGGAACATCCTGTTCTTTGTCATTTCTACTCTTGCAATCAGCCTATTGCTTGGTTTCTTGTCTAGGATCACACATTCACCATTCTCAAAGTGTACTCTATAACCCTTTTGCACTAATTGCCCAATGCTTATAAGGTTGTGTTGTAATCCGGGAACATAGTAAATATTTGAAATTTGTTTATCTTTGCCTTGTTTTATTTTTATGTTGATTGACCCTTTGCCCATGACTGAAACTTTTTGATCATTGCCCAATTTAACTTCTCATTTTACTGAATCATCCATTGTTGAAAACATTTCTTTTTTACAACTCATATGATTACTACACCCACTATCTAAGAACCATAGTTCTTTAGAACTTTCTTGAGCTACATTGCATGCTATCAATATTGTGTCTTGTCCACTAGTGTTTGACTGATTTTCATTTGTGAAATGTGCCTTTTGCTTATTCAGATCATATTGCTTTTTCCTACATTCTGATGCATAATGCCCAAATTTGCTACAGTAGTGACATTGGATGTTAGATTTGTCATACCTTTCTCCTTGATGATAGCTTTGAGAGTGACTGCTCCCCCTTCCTCTTGTTGATGTAGAATGGGCATTTGGGCTTGATGGTGGTCTTCTACTTTCAAATTGTGTGTTTTCTCTTCCTTCTCTTGATGAGAAACGTCCTCTGCCTCTGCTGTTGTTTGATCTCCCTCTTGGCTTGCCAAATGAGAGCTAAGTCTTGAATGCATTCTCAAATGATGATGACCCAGTTCGGTTCAGTCTTTGCTCATGGACTAGAAGTGATCCTATTAACTCATCTACTGATAATATTGAAAGATCTTTGGCCTCTTGAATAGCTATTACTACAGCATCAAATTTAGCAAGCAGACTTCTAAGTATTTTTTCCACAATCTTTTGATCTTCAACAGTGTCTCCATAGGTTCTTAGCTGATTTACTATAGACATTGCATGAGTGAAAAATGCATCTATTGAATCTGAGTCTTTCATTTGCAGATTTTCAAAATCCCTTCTAAGTATTTGCAATTTTGCCATTATTACCTTGCCTATGCCTTGGTATGCTGTCTGCAAACTGTCCCATACTTGTTTTGATCTTGTGGCAGCTGCAACCTTTGGAAAGATTGATTCTTCCATTGCTTGTTGAATGAAAAATAGTGTCTTTGCATCCTTCTTCTTATTTTCCTTCAATAAATCCTTATTTGCTTGTGAAAGGGTCTGATATGCCTGCTGGTCTGGTGGTTCAGGAAACCCATTCTCCACTAAATCCCAAACATCTTGTGAACAAAAAAGTGTCATCATTTTTATGCTCCAATAGTCATAATTTTTGCCATTAAAAATTGAAATCTGGGGCTGAGAAATACTCCCACTGGTTCTTGCCATGGTTTACCAGTAACACTTTCTCCTTTTTTATAAAACCCCTTTTCTTTCTTTCTTTTCTCTGACTTGCTCTTTGCCCACAATGAAATCTTCCAAGAAAACAATACCCAGATCCTTTTGAGTTTCAATCTCTAGCAGACATTTTCCCTTCAATAACCAGTGCTTCAATCTCCTGCTCTGATACCACTTTGATGGAGGAAGATTTAACACATTACAATAACTGAACAGAGTAAAACAAAGTAAACAGAGATTTAATAAAACTTTATTTATATTAATGCCAAATATGTTCAGATTTACAGAGCTGCCAGTATGCTCAAACTTTCGCCTATATTTCTTGCTTGCAGAGACAGACTATCTTCTCGACACACCAAACTAAGAAAAAACATTCCTTTTTTATTTTCAAAATATTCTCCCCAGAAGCATCTAGATAAGCCTGGAGAATAACCGATCGATCCAAAAAAGTCAGGAAAAAACAATATAAAATACATTGCAATTAATAAGGTGGTTGGCAGATGAAAAATGGCTGCCGCAGGAGAGTGGTCGCATGATCGCATGAATAAAATAATGCTCATGCGATC
This sequence comes from Chamaecyparis obtusa, assembly GCA_027943335.1. Classification (NCBI taxonomy): domain Eukaryota; kingdom Viridiplantae; phylum Streptophyta; class Pinopsida; order Cupressales; family Cupressaceae; genus Chamaecyparis; species Chamaecyparis obtusa. The sequence goes on along the minus strand of BSBK01001951.1, from coordinate 1,897,566 downwards.
ATGCGACAAGAGCATATCTGAGGGGACCCACGCGCATGGAAACAAAGGCAAAAGATTAAGGATGTCGCATGATCGCATAAACCAAATGAGCGTTATGCGATCATGCAAAAAGGTAAAGGGAGAGGGCCCCACACAAAAGACAAGCCAGGGAAAACGCGCAGACGGAAAACAAGAAACGCTGGGCAATTAATGAGGATCGCAAGTGTGCACATAAAAAACAAAACCAGGCAAGCATAAAGACAATCGCATAAAGTGCTGGGCAAAAAATGAGGAAGTCGCATGATCGCAAGAGCTGAAAGCTAGCCTTGCGATCATGCGACAAGGCAGTCGCATAAAGACAAAAATAAACGCCGTGCAGGGGAAGGTAAAGTAGAGAGGCGGAAAGGGAGTGCGGTCGCACGATCGCAAGGGAGGAGAGAGAAGCCTTGCGATCATGCGACAAGGCAAAATGGTACGGCTGGAAAGTGAGGTATGTGCGCGGTAGACAGGGAAGATAAAAATGCCAGGCTGGAACCCACATCTGCAAACATAGCGTACTTCAACATGATATTTATTACATTTCCATCATATAAGTTTATATCAGCCATCAATATTCAGATCTGCCTAACGGAAACTTTTAGCATTTGAGGGTTTCTAAATTGACATCAACTTTGTGGATTATTGGATTATTGGATCTACTATTTTATCTATGGTATTTTGATAAACAAGGGTTACCCAAATTTGTCACTATTATTGTACTGCTATTTTAGCATCTTTTTCATTGGCCTTTGGCATCTACATTTGTAGTTTATATCTATTTCAATTTGCATAGATAGTTCCCAGAAACTGCCCTCAGAATAATATTGATGTTGCAGTCCTATATGTCAAACAAGTATATTCATTTTTTTGTGTATTCCATTGTAGTCCTAATTTTAGAGCTATCTTCCAATAATTACTAACCTCTAAATACTAATTGCTAATATTTACAAGTAAACAAACACAGCCAAATAAAAACATAAATTCTTATACACAGAAAAACAACAGCGGCCAAAGCATTTCTTTTGTAGTCTTATCTAATGGACAAGAAAGGATTTTAATAAATAGGGACAGGTTATTCCTGAAAATCCTATCTCCCTTTTTTGGGTCAGGACAACCTAACTTACAACAGTGCAGAGAAAAAACTCCATGCGTGCTCCCATCTGTTACATTCACAACTATGAACTTTCTTCTGCATATATAGTACCTAGAAATTGCCCTTGGAAATAATATTCCTGTTGCGGTCCTATATGTCAAACAAATATATTCATATTTTTTTCCTTTTCAGTCATCTAGATTTCTAACCTCTAACAAATTCATATTAGAGAATTATTACTGATATGCAGCAACTCAATATTATTATTTTAATATTTTGATGTTATTTCTTATTTTAATATTTTGATGTTAATAATAGATATAATACTATGATTATTAATTTATTGTTTTTTATTGTTTTTATGATGCTATGTGGCATTCTAATCTTAATCTATGATTTTAGGTTGCATATATATTTATATATTTATATATGTATATATAAATTTTGCATGTTTTTGTACTAACAAATCCAAACCCCATTTCAAAATTTTACCGTACCGGTGCTTAGAACCACTTAAACCCAAACCCTAACCGACAACTGAACTTACAACCATTCAGCGAAAGGTTTGCACCTTTATTTCATGGACTAGAAGAATATTGACTGTATCACGATGATTGCTCACAACTACGCAATAAAATGTCTACTTTCTTTTGATGAGCTCTTCATTATTGTGAATCATATGGTCATCATCTGTTGCGGAAGATAAAAGCTATAGGACAAAAATATTGAATTTTCAGACATAAGTTCAAATTGTGAAATATTTTTAGTCACTCCATAAACTGAAGATGAAACTGCAGAACATACATGATACAAATGATACTCCTAAGAATAGAATTTTCTTTTAAACTGAAATTGAGAGATATTTGAAACTACAGGAAATTTGAAATGTATAGATATTTATATCTATGTTACTGGATCCACCTGTAAACTGGACCGATCCGGATTTGGTCTGAACCGGATCGTTGATTCAGCCCACTCTACTTGTGGATATGGTCAAGATGTAGGAGATTTGTGTTGGATTCATCTATGACAAACCCAGTCAGGATCCAGGGGAATCCATCCATTTTTCTGCCTTTAAAAAAATTAAAGCATTTCCACCTTTGTCATTGCATTTTTAAAATGCCATAAAAATGGTGGAAGCCATGAAGATCTATGTAGTTTTGAAGGTCTTCAATTGGGCATAGTGGCAGTACCACTCAACTCTGCCCTGTATCATGATAGGGAACACACTACCTGCAGACCCCCATGAAGCTGTGGGATATGAAGCCACAGCAAACCGAGTTTTGGCTGCTTCCACTTTCCAATATGTTACACTTGAGTTTGAAAAAAGAGCGCACTTTTAGTGTGAGTCGCAGTGACACTGCATCTGATGTCAAATGATGCTGGTGTTATCCTTATGAAATTACAAATTAATTGTTTAACTTTATATTATTATTTTAATATCAAACTTTATGTTTGAACAATGAATACTTTATAATATTTATCATTTATAGTTTGGATGACATTAGTGTTTGCAGTGGTTTCATTGATTATATTATCATGCCATGTGGTGTTCTAAACTAAATTCCTATTTATAGTGCGTGCGTGTGATTTTTTTTTATATGAACAAACCCAAAACAAACAAACAAAGATCTATAACAAAATCCGTAACAGAGATTATACCTTTGGATAATAAAGTAATGCCCCACAATAAATATGATTTGAATTTCTCTATAGCATACATACTGCTAATGTTTCCCTATAATATCTGCATAAAGGCTTCTCTTCATTCACTTTCCTACTTCTGAAAGCAAAAGCAATAGCTTGCTTGTTTTATAGAGCCAAGCCATGCCACACTGTGCTCACCTTGGCAGCACTAACTATACCATACAGTTCCATGCCACACTGTGCTCACCTTAGCAACACTAACTATACCATGCAGTTCCATGCCACACCATTTTAACACCTACAAATATCCGAACAAATATTAAGCGACTCCAGTCGTTTGAGCACCCATTTACAACAACATCGCATCAATGTTTTGAGAACATCGTGTAGTGTTTAGGGTAACTATATGATAGGAAAAGATGTATTGTAATTTGAGCGAACTTTCTACATCAGCATTATAGTGACATTATTTAATATATATAACACTATCCGCGAGTTCTAGTTTTATTTTTTTTTTGGTATTCTTATCTTTGCATTTTATTTTTCCCCAATATATACCATGTTTCATGTTTCTGTGAGTTTCCAAAATAGGATGCAACCTTTTGGGATGGCCAATTTTCTCCAAAATTTTGAGGACGTTAAGGAAGGCACCGACTATGGTGCAACATATTTGCACCTGGTCAAAGTGCCTAAACCGAATGCCATGTCTGACATATGCTCATGCCATCTGACACACTGCTCCACACAAAAGATCAAATCACTGTTTTTAGCCGATTGGACATATATGCACAGGCCGAAACTTAACGTGTTTAAGATTTTTATATAGTAAGTAAAAAACAATTTTGTAAACAAATTTATTGGAAAATTTATAAATTTAGTTTTTTTATATTAAGATGATCATTATCATAAATTTTTAAATTAGATTTATTTATTTTTTATAATTATTAATTTTAAATTATTTTATTTTAATTTTTAAAATTAATTTATTTCTATTGTATTAAAAAAATTATAATTTTTTTTTATAAAATTTTGAAATTAAGATGATAATTATTATAGATTTTTAAGTTATATATTTTTTTTATAATTACTCATTTTAAATTATTTTATTTTAAGTTTTAAAATTAATTTTCTTCTCAATAATAATTAAAAAGTATTAAATATATTAAAATATAATTGTGTTATATTATTAATTTATTTAATAAGGTATAGATTTGTTTGACATTATCTTATTAATTTATTCAATAAGGTACAAATATGTTTGACATTATCTTATTAATTTAATTAATAAGGTACAAATTTGTTTTGATTTTTTTATTAAATAATTTATTAGAAAATTTATAAAATTATTTTTTTAAAAATTTGAAATTAAGATGATAATTATTATATATTTTTAAGTTATATTTTTTTTTATAATTACTCATTTTAAATTATTTTATTTTAAGTTTTAAAATTAATTTTCTTCTGCAATAATAATTAAAAAATCTTAAATATGTTAAAATATAATTGTGTTATATTATTAATTTATTTAATAAGGTACAAATTTGTTCTAAAATAATTTATTAGAAAATTTATAAAATTAATTTTTAAAATTTTTTTTTGAAACTAAGATATAGATTTTTAAATTGTATATACATTTAATTAATAATTTTGAATTATTTTATTTTGATTTTTAAAATTAATTTATTTCATTTCTAAAAGAATTTATTCAAAAATTTATAATATTACTTTTTAATTTAGAATTAAGATGATTAGTATCATAGATTTTTACATTATATTTATATATTTTTTAACATTATTAATTTTAAAATAGTTTATTGTGATTTTTTAAATTAATTTTTTTCTTAAATATCATTTGCAATAATAATTATAATCATAAATATGTTAAATATAATTAATTTCTTAAATTACATATATACTATTCTATATGTCATGATTTTTTACTTTCTTCTAGAGTTTGTGACAAAAATCTAATATGAAATCTCAAATCTCTAAAATATTAATTGTTTTTCTTTCAAACATTTATTGCGAGCAGAGAAGCTTTTCCACATTATTAGTGCACTAGTAGTGTTAGTTGATTTTATGGGATTTTTTCCTTCCCACCTATTATTTACTCTGGATAAATAATTAAATTATTTTCATTGAATGAAGGTAAGAAATTATATTTTAAAATTTAATGATAGCCTATGCATTCTAGAAAATTCATCACTTCTATATAGGATTTTGTCTTCCTTTCAATAAGGCATATTTTTTCTTCCAATCTTGTGGAAAACATTTGTGTAACATGGTATTATTCTTCATTCTTCTCCTAATTTAAATGTGAATAAATATTTTATTCTCAAAAATCTGTTATTGAAAATTGTTTATTCTTTTGTATTTGCATAATTTTTTTGAAGATAGAGCGCTGGTATTAGTATGACATCTTTGTTGTTTTAAATAGGAACAAGTATGTTTGATCTGTAACTGCATACTTTTACATCTCATGCATGCTATTGTTAGACTTGTACTCGTATCCTCATTGTGGCAATACATTAGATACATTTTTCCACTTAGAGGTTTGATTCACACTTCATCTTTTAGTCTATGGTGTTGTCTTTGAATTCTTTGGCCTTTTAGCATTCTTAACATCCTCGATGACCTATTCTCAACATTGTGATCTCTCTTTCTCATATATTATTAGTACTTGCCGGTAGGCTAAGTACTATTGTATCACTTTTTGAGTTTTTTATGTTAACGAGTGATTAAATGAACTCTTCTACACCAATGAAAATAAATTCTATTTTATATTTCACTATTAATTTTAGATTTTTGTGTATATAGATGCAAAATTTTTAACTTTATAATATCTACAAATTATTTATTTAGCATTTCATTAGGTGATTGCATTTGAGCTCTTATACGTGGATTTATGACAATGGCATTGTAAAATATAATATGTTGTGAACCCTATATTATCGTATTCCTTATTATCGACAACCAATTCATTTTTTTCGGCAACTGCTGCTTGCTCTGTTGCACACTTGTTCACCCATTTTCCCATATTCTACATATTGCTGCCATTTTATCGGTATTTTCTTTATTTAATCTATAATTTCATATTTCTTAAGAATTTTTCAGATTGTAAAACATGATATTTTATAAGAATTGTTCTAGCCCATAATCCATGAATATTGCTATATTTGTATGGTGCCTATAATGTAGCTATCATGCCCATATTGTAGCTATCGTGCACATATTATCACTATTTTCTTTATTTATACTGGTTCTCATTTATGAAAACTTCATCTTGTTTTTGACAGTTATTCTATCATTTTATTAACGTTTCTGTGCAGCCCATAAAAAATTTCCAGTCATCTTACAAACTTTCACTTCAATTTGTAAGGATTTCTTGTCCTTTTCCTTTTCTCTTCAGTGAATTTATTGTGCATTGCCATTTACATATGTTTTCTTTTCCTCTTTCAATCTAGAGAAAACTAGGGAAAACTGTGGTTTAATTCATAAGTTAGTTTACGAGATGTTCTTTTGGTGCTTGATATAAAGATATTGGACTTTTGTACTGTGATTGCAGGAGGAATGGCGATGAAGGGAGACCCACATTCTTATTTGGGATGATTCCATTCACTCTGAGATTTCATCAACAATTTTAGCTTTTTCATGAACAATGCCCCCTTCTTTGGAGTGCTTTTCTATTTTTTCAGCAATCTCTTTGGTCACCTTTGCAATATCTTTCACACCGTCTGCCACTTCTTCCACAATTTCCACCACATTCTCTATTTTCTTTTCATCAAAATGCTTCAATCTTTTTATGTATTACACTAAACAAAACGTTGAAATAGGGATAGATTTTTTTCTATTTTCTCTATATCAAAATGCTTGAATCTTTTTATGTATTCACTAGACAAAATTTGAAATAGTGATAAAATTTTCTCTGTTTACCTTCAAGTTTTTCAAAAGCCCTCTTTTCCCTGTAAAGCACACCTAAGATCACCTTTGACAGTCTAATCAAACACCCAATTATCCCTGCAAATCTGAAAAATAAGTTTGGGAATTCATTGCAGAGTTGAATTGAGTTACTTACACAGAAAACAAATTGTTATAATGTGATCTGGGGTGACATCTCCTCCATTATTTGAAGAGCTGTGATAATAACGCACCTGGGAGGGGTCTAAATCATAAGTCTATTAGACTGTTGTTTCGGATTCAGGTTATAAGATTTTTCAGAAGAATGGTTGGGAGTGAGAGAGAAGGAAGCAGAATACTAGTTGTTGTGAATGAGAGCGAGGAAAGCATGTATGCATTGCAATGGGCTATTGACAATCTGGTGGGAGAAAAATAGGCTCAACATATTATATAACAGTGTTATGCATGCAGAGACACCAGCTATCTCAAAATTTGCATTAGCAGGCCATGGTACTATTCTTACATTCTTGATGTTTTCGAAATCATATATATTTGAAATCCTTGATAATTTTTTACAAATTTCTTTGCTTTCTTCAACAGCTACATCTGCAGCACATCATGTGTTTGAAATGGCAAGGAGAATAGAGAACACATTACACAAAGATTATTATCTCATGCAAAAGACATATGTGAGAAAGGCAATGTAAGTAGTTTTGATGATTTTAACCTTTTGTTTATAAATTCTTTACAATTGTACATAACTTTTTTGATTAAATTGTATATGTTTTTTTGAATTGTTTTGAATTATATTTCGTGTAGATTTTTAGTTTAAACTGGGTGTGATTCAAAACCTTTAAATTGTGTAGGTTTTGAGGTCACGTGTAGATTTTTTACAGTTTAATCTATATTTTTTATAAGTTTTCCACTCTTCATGTAGATTTCTGAAGTTTTTCACAGTTTTAAATTATGTTTTTTTTGGGTTAACAGGTGTGATTGAAATGATAAAAAACATACACAGTTTAAATTAAAACTTTAGAGGCATCAATCTCTATGACTATTATATTTTTATTTTTGAAGTTGTATTTCTATTATTTCTAAATTTGACGCAGAAGTAGAAAATAATGAAAAAGAAAAAGATAGAAAAAAGAAAATGAAATTTAGAAACAATTCAATGTAATATGATAAATTTTAGGACTTACGTCTAAAAATAATGGAGGTGTTAATTGTTATCAATGGGTTTTCCAGGTTAGCATTGAAATGAAAGTGGTCATAGGAGATAATGTTAATGGAGGAGTTAATTGTTAACAATGGGTTTCCCAGGTTAGCATTGAAATGAAAGTGGTCACAGGAGAAACTCGATATGTCATTTGTGAGGCAGTTGAGAAAATGAAAGTAGATCTCTTAATTGTTGGAACTCATGGTCATGAAGCAATTAAGAGGTGATTTATATTATTAAGAATACATGTTCAATTTTTACTGATTAACATTATATTAAAATAAAAGGAAAAATTTATTATTATATAGAATTTAAAATAATATATAAACAGTATAACCACCAAACAATTTCACCATGAAAGTTACTTTATACTGTTGGATCTTTCTAAACTACAATAAGACCTTCAATTTCTCTTTTCATTCTTGGCAACAACAACAACAACAATTCCTGCAAGCTCCTTGTGTAATATTATTTAATAAACTAAACATAGGATATTATATATATTAGTCATAATAGACAAAACATAACCGTAATTGTTTCTCAAATTAAATATGCTTTGTGAATTGAATAACAAACCAAAAAAAATGACAAGATTACTAAAACTATAATTAAAATTATAATTATAATTAATTAAAAATTAAAGGCAAGTACTTGGCCACTACGTGGCACTTGTTGATCTACAACTGAGAATTTTTAGTTTTTACAATGAATAAAAAGCCCCATATTGTTGCAATGTCATTCTAAGCCCAACCACTATTTGTCTTCTCTGATTGTTTCTCAAATTTTAGTTGTTTGTATTTTCTAACTTTATATTTGATACTAGATTATTATTTTCATGTTTCCATTATAATATGAAATTAAACAAAGTTCTCATCATGCTAAAAGTCAAGTTAACACTAATTTCACCTCATTTTGTCCTAATATATGGCTAATTATAATCTTAATTCACTCTTAATTGATTGATCATACTTAATTTTAAATTATCTTGGGTTTAAATTAAACTTAACCTTATTACCATCATGCATGTCTTCTAATTTACAAATTTGTGTATGCTTACCTTGAATTTTACCATTTTTACTAATTAGCTTTCAACAAATTACATTTAACTTACCCAGGAAAGACTTACTAACACCATATAATTGATAGGAAATAATCAATGATACCCTAGCTCATATAAATGGATGCCCTATCTCGTGGGTAATCAATTATACTCCAAGAAAGTAATAATAGTGGTAATATGAAGAGCACGAGCCAAGGGCATATGCCATGTGTGATCAGTGCAAACCTTATATGTCTTGAAATGCTTAAACATGTCAAACATTAGTTAAACAACATATACCTAGCATATTAAAGAAAGTTATTTACAAAGTCATTTAGATAGAGCCTAAATAGGAGCACCCTGTCACCGTTTGATTTGCTCTAGCTTTAGGGATGTGGGTGTGCTCTCAAATCACTTGGAGCATATCCCTCATGATGATCAAGAGATATTAGGATTGGTTAAGGACCATAAGAACCCTATAGTGGCACAAAATCGGGTATAGGACACCTATTTTTCTCCTAAGGCCTTAAGGATCCTACAAGCTCAATGATGCAAATCTAAGCTATGAATGATTATTCTAGATTGATTTTAATCCAAAGTAGATGTGATATGATGCAAAAAGCTATGAAGAAAAATGAAATAAACTAAGATTTATCCATTATTCTAAGCCATGATGAGCTATGAAAGCATGAAAATGGATGAAAACTAACAATTAGTATGAAAGCTTTAAAGATTTAGAACTATTCTAGCATTATAACACTACTATGAATTGAAAGTGAATTGGTGTCTTGCTCTTAGGAAGTGAGGGTATTTATAAGATTTGGGAAGGGCTTGGGTTAGGAGGATGAGTTAGGGTTAGGGGTAAGGTTTGAGGTAGAGTAAAGGGTATGGTTTGAGGTATGGTAAGGTTTAGCTTGGGTTAGGGGTTGCTCACACATGTGTGAGCAACACTAGGGAAGTGTGCAAGGGGAACATGTGTGGAAGAAGAGACATGGGTCTCTTTATGAGGTAGTAAGAGGCCTTAAAGAGTGTGGAAGGCTTTGAATGAGTGTGAAGGATCATTTAGGGAAGGGTTTGACTAAAAAGTCAAGGAGACTTGGATTAGCTTAGGAAAGGTAGGTAACTTCTCCTAAATAGGTTTAGGGAAGATTAGAAGGGTTTAGGAAAGGCTAGAAGGTTCTAGGGTTTTAAGGCTTTAAATAAATATAAAATTTATTTAGGGATTGTGACATCATCTATTGAATATTGATTCAATAAAGATAGGAAAATCATTCAAATTTGATTTAAATGCTTTGGGGAAAGATTCTTTAATTAAAGATGCTTAATTAAAATAAAAGAAATTAATGACATACAAATATATTAATTAATTAAATAATTAATTAATTAACAAATGATGATGTCATCAAAGGTTTTCAAAAAAATAAAAATACTTTTATTTTCTAAGGATTTTTAGGTGTCGACACCATGTAAAACAATGGTGGACACTAGTTAGCATAGCAGAGAAGGAAATGAGTCTCCAATGATGCCATGAGGATCACGGGTTCCAAAAGTAGTAAGCAATATAACCAGAGAATCCAATGAACACACATTAACATGATGTCCAAGTTCACTAACACATCAAGTGTGATAAAATCAAAGATCCAGATCAGGCTTATGGCCTATATTAACAGAAAATAAAGATTACATGATGCCCTAGCTCATAATAAGACAGTGAGAATCTAGATGTAAATGCCATAATCAAATCATCCCTACCTCAATGATCGAGCTTCAATTTGATAAGGAGAGGAAAAGCCAAGTTTCCAAAACCAAGCTCGAAGATCAAAGGCCCAAGTCCAGATAAAAACTGCAACCCCTATACACAGTGTCAAATCAAATCATCCAAAGAAATGAACTCAATGCCATGGACACAACAGAGCATGGAGTAATGATCATAGTAATTCACGCACTACAACCCTTGAAAAAATTCGCCGTGTTTATTTGAAATGAGAAATGAAATCTTATTTTTTTAAGTTATGCCCTTGTTAGTCGAACTTTCGACGTACACAGTATTGGTCAAACTTTCGACTAACATAGGCATGGATTTAAAAAAATGAAAGTTTTCCTTCCATAATCCGACCAATCAAAACCTTTTTATTTCATGGTCGAAAATTTTGGTAGAAAAACTAGGTCAAATGTACTAGTGTATAATAGAGTTATAAAAAAAAAGTTTGAAATGCAAGAGATTTATATATGTTTAAGTTTTGTTTTAAGTTTCAACTATTAGACATCTAATGGGCGTACAAATTCCTAGAGTTCCCAGTGTAGAAATCTGACTCTGATATCGAGTGTAATGTCTTGCCAAGAACCCAATAGAATTTAACCTAACATATGTTAGTATGTTTACAAAATATTTTTTTCCTTAAAAGTTTACACAACAATAATGATAATAATGTAGAAGTAATACAATACAAGATATAAACGTGCATACAAGTACAACTCAATTACAGTTAAGAACCCTCAAGAGTTCCTTGATGTAGAATTACTTTTAAATTGACAAATCTACTAAGAACAACCATAAGTACATAATCTCATAATGCCAAAGAATAACAAATACACCATCATATAAATGCAAAATAGATACAACAAATACAACATAGGATACATAACAAACCATCATCCACTACACAAGTCGAAAGATATGCAGTAACAAATCATTTACAAAGTACATATACAACATCTTGAAAGATCTCACATTTGATACAAGATACATATATAAACATCATAAGAAAGATATGAACAAACCTCCAATGAAGAACAAAAAGAAGATAACAACGACAAAGATCATCCAATAATGATACATGAACGTTAGAAAAATTTACAAAGGAAGATGCATAATTAGATTTATTGTTGAATGCACTTCAATTTTTTAAATATTTTTACCCAAGGTTCGTCAAAATTCTGATGAAAATATTGATCATCGAAATTTCGATGAACGTGTTTCATCAAAACTTCGATGATCAATGCTTTTGTGAAAACTCTATGAACGTCAAGAAAATATTTTTATATTTATTGTTTTTATTTTATAAAATTGTGAATGCCTTTCAAAGGCTGCTAATATTGGTTTTCCTTTGACAAAATAAAAAGGCCAAAAAGCCTACTTTCTCCCTTGATGATACTTGGGTCTGAAACCCTAAAATTGAAAACACATTTCATTTCACTTTACCCTTCTTCTATCTTGGAGCTGTGACACCTTCAGCTAGGGATCAAAGTAGACCATAGAATTTTGTCGGCAGTAAAATATTGTAGAAATCGAAAGTCTTTGGCACAACTTTAATCGCAGGTTGCCTACTAGAACATATCTCTTGAGTATTCTCGTTCATCTTTACTGGTCTCATTTCCTTTTCCCTGGTACATTATGATTGGATGTGGCTAAGTTCCATCTAAAATGTATCTTTGATTAAATTTTTTAAAATGGAAAATACAATAGATTTTTGTGAAATTTTCAGCATCTGTTTTTCATGATCTGTACATTTTGTGATAAAAAACCACACAAAAAATTTAAAAAAATCAGTTTTTACAAATCTGAAAAAAAGATAACTTTTTTTTGTTTTAGTGCATTTTAGAGGGAGCTTAGCTGCGGCCATTCTAATTTGGGTTTTTTTTGGAAATGAAAGAAAATATTGAAAAATTAGCCGCGACTCTCATCTACGTATTTACCTTGCATTTTACTAAGCTTCATTTTTGTATTTTCTTAGCTGCTATTTATTTCTGAATATTTCGTTGTATTGTTTTGTGTATTTGGAACCGTGATTCTGGTATATGAATATCCATTCCTTCGATGAGGGTTTTATTTCCTCCTCACAAGCTTCACCGAATTGATTGACCATCTCAAACCGTGAGCTCCCATTGAATCCCCTGTGTGTTTCTCAGCTTGGAGGCTCTACATCAACCAAATGCTGGACTCCATTTTTGAAAACAAAATCTTTTACCTCGGTGATTTTTAAAACCTGATATTGAACATGCTATTCAAGGATTGGGGATTTCTTTTCCTGTATCTCTGTGTATGAACTTTTGTGATGCTTTGTTGAATAAAAGCCGACATTTTTTATCTCTTTCTCCCCATTGTGCAAAGGACCCTCAAGGGCTGATTGTTCTTACATTTTCGATCTATATTGATCTATCCTTATTTTGATGTTGTCATTCCCTTTGTTTGGTACTGATTCCACTTTATGTCTTATGAGATTGTATCTTCGTGTATTTGTGAACAACTTTACCTCTTTGCTTATATGAAAATGGACCACTGTCTTGCATATAGAAACACTATCTTATATCAGTGTACCTGTATATAATATATTTGTCCTTACTGGCATGATTACTATTCCTGTTGTATACCCAGCATTCTTCCACACTGCTGCCACCATTCATAACTGTACTTGCATATGCCATAATAACATAATATGTAACCAAATAAATGTGCCTTATTATAACATCCAAAAAGAAATAGAGAAGTCGATGTTAAATAACCAGCCTTCTTCCGCAGTATCTAATTTAAATAGTCATTCAAAATTAGAACTCCTTAAGAAATAATAAGATTTTTTTTCAAATGCAAACCAAATGATTATAAAAATCAATCATCAATCTCAACATTAATAGGAGAGTGATCCTCCTCCTACTCCTTCTAGGAGTTTCCCGATGCTTAATACATACTGAATATTAGTTACAGAATTAGCCAAGATAACAATATGTGCATAAGAAATTAAAGCAGTTTCAGGTGCATAGATTCAAGAAAGATTTTAGGACAAAAAACTTATATTGAACACTAGAGACTAATTTGAGCATGAGTAGTTTGAGGCACAAACAATTATGGATGAATTGTGGTCATTGATTCCTCCAATATTGCTTCCCTCTCAACCAGAGTATTGGGGTTCAAACAAAACTCAACCACAAGGAAACCTGTAGCTATAACCAAACCTTGATTGTTTCTGAAATTTCTTTACTCCCCGCTACACCAAAATTACACAAAGCTGCTCTCTAAACATGCTCAGCTGAGGCATGCCAAGACAACTACTGAACATTTAGAAAGCACAATAAATGTTTTAGCTCCACCCTATACCAAGCCGATAACTTTCTAAGGATACACTACATTTCCTTTTCATATGGTTATGTATTAAACATACTAAGAATAGACTGAGATTTGACTATTAATTTAAGTATGAAGATGACTGTTTATGAGAAAATATAAAGCAAACAGAACGCGCAATTTTTTGCATATTTATGACTGATATGGCTTCTAAAACACCCTTTATTTTGTCTATACATTTTTACCAATATTTTACTACAGTTAAAGAGCAAGGGGCTTTGTCTTGTTTAATTGATATAAGCATGTACTGAGCCTAAGAACAAAGTATACAATGTCTTGCATGCAACACATGCAAACTTCCTTTAATTCTTTTTGATGAAAGGTAAAGTGTACAATGTCTTGCATGCAACACATGCAAACTTCCTTTTTTCTTTTTGATGAATGATCAACGGTACTCCAATTAGGCATATGCCAATAGGCATTTGAACCTAGGTCATTGTTGCTCACAAGTGCCCAAAATTTGCAGTTAGACTTCAGTCCCATGGGTAAGAGCATACTTTATTAAAGGCCCATATAAGGGGTCCCAAACATTTGGTGATTTGCTAGAGAGGATAGCGAAGGTTATACAGGTGTCAATGGATGGTTACATCAATAAAAAAATCCATTAAATGCTAGATAGCAGCAGTCAGTAGTAATGAATAAATAGCTGAGATTGATAAAGTGATGTGGCATTGTGTAAATTATCAATAAATGTCATTGAAATTTACTATAGAAGTAGACTCAAGAACAAAATCTTCCAATCGCAAGGGAGTATCAAGAACAAGATCTTCCCATGCTAAGGCAAGACAAAGAAAAGGATCTTACAATGGTAAATCAGACTGACAGGTAGGATTTGACAATGGCGCAACAAAATCAAGAAGTACAGGACCTTACAGTGGCAAAGCAGGCCTAAGAACATGATTTTACAATATCAAAGAAATTAAATATAACACCAAGATTCAAGATTTCTTACAAGTATACGTTATTCAACCTCATCCAAACTGTTAGTAATCATAAATCATGTCATACTGGATCAATTGGAGTAAGGAATCTGCATTCAACAACATTTAAGGCAGGATTGAGCTTGTAAAAGTGACATGGACAAATTATTTCTTTTTTGAACAAATTATAGCACTGTCTCAGAAATATGTTATTCAATCTCATCCAACTGGTTAGTAATCATAAATCATGTCAAGCTGGATCAATTGGAGTAAGAAATCTGCATTAAGGTCAGATTTCCCATGTATGACTTCAAAGTAAATTTTCTTGACGGTCAGACAGCTGCAGATTGAGATGGATACAATGCTTTCATATTTCTAACAAAGCAAGGATCAGAAAAACTTGGGAGTTCAATTAAGGCATACCCAGACACGTGTTTATGTATAAGATAATAAGATAGACATCCTAAAACTTGGTCAGAGGCACTTGAAAATTTTCAGAATATACAGTTAAGGACTGAAATGCCTGGAGTGCTGTCTTCCAATAATTATATCTCTGAGGTTCTCTCCAAACAACTACTAACATTTACAAGTAAACAAACAGACCTAAAAGTCTTTCTTAAATTCTTATCCACAGAAAAATACCAGCAGCCAAAGCATTTTAACTGCCACGAGAGGATTTTAATACACGGAGACAGGACATTCTTGAAAACTCTCTCCTCTTTTTTTTGTTCAAGTCGGCCAAACTTGCAACAGTACAAGGAAAAATCAACGTGTTTTCCCATTTGTAACAACCACAATTGTTAAACTATCTTCTCAATTGCCCTCAGAAGAAAGTGGTGCCAAGTTTACAGATCTGTTTTATGTGATTTCTAAGAACTTACTACTAATGCTAACTGTTGTGTTTATTTATTTTGTTTGTTGTATTCATTAATCATTAGCATTAGTTACCAGGTATGCTAATCATGATCTATTATGAGGTGTATATAAGGATTTTATATTATATCAGTGCCTAGTACATTAAATATGCCATGATATTTACCATATTTCTATCATATAAATTTATACCAGCTATCAATATTCAGATCTGCCTAACGGAAATTTTTTATTTGTTGTATTCATTGATCATTAGCATTAGTTACCAGGTATGCTAATCATGATCTATTATGAGGTGTATATAAGGATTTTATATTATATCAGTGCCTAGTACATCAAATATGCCATGATATTTATCATATTTCCATCATATAAGTTTATATCAGCCATCAATAGTCAGATCTGCCTAACGGAAACTTTTAGCATTTGAGGGTTTCTAAATTGACATCAACTTTGTGGATTATTGGATCTACTATTTTATCTATGGTATTTTGATAAACAAGGGTTACCCAAATTTGTCACTGTTATTGTACTGCTATTTTAGCATCTTTTTCATTGGCCTTTGGCATCTACATTTGTAGTTTATATCTATTTCAATTTGCATAGATAGTTCCCAGAAACTGCCCTCAGAATAATATTGATGTTGCAGTCCTATATGTCAAACAAGTATATTCATTTTTTTGTGTATTCCATTGTAGTCCTAATTTTAGAGCTATCTTCCAATAATTACTAACCTCTAAATACTAATTGCTAATATTTACAAGTAAACAAACACAGCCAAAAAAAACATAAATTCTTGTACACAGAAAAACAACAGCAGCCAAAGCATTTCTTTTGTAGTTTTATCTAATGGACAAGAAAGGATTTTAATAAATAGGGACAGGTTATTCCTGAAAATCCTATCTCCCTTTTTTGGGTCAGGACAACCTAACTTACAACAGTGCAGAGAAAAAAATCCATGCGTGCTCCCATCTGTTACATTCACAACTATGAACTTTCTTCTGCATATATAGTACCTAGAAATTGCCCTTGGAAATAATATTCCTGTTGCGGTCCTATATGTCAAACAAATATATTCATTTTTTTTTCTATTCCTTTTCAGTCATCTAGATTTCTAACCTCTAACAAACTCATATTAGAGGATTATTACAGATATGCAAGTCGGCAACTCAATATTATTATTTTAATATTTTGATATTAATAATAGATATAATGCTATGATTACTAATTTATTGTTTTTTATTGTTTTTATGATGCTATGTGGCATTCTAATCTTAATCCATGATTTTAGGCTGCATATATATCTATATATTTATATATGTATATATAAATTTTACATATTTTTGTACTAACGAGCCCAAATCCCATTTCAAAATTTTACCATACCGGTAAACCAGTTCTTAGAACCCGAACTTAAACCCAAACCCTAACCGACAACTTAGCTTACAACCATTGAAAGGTTTGCACCTTTATTTCATGGACTATAAGAATATTGACTGTACCATGATGATTGCTCACAACTACGCAATAAAATGTCTACTTTCTTTTGATGAGCTCTTCATTATTGTGAATCATATGGTCATCATCTGTTGCGGAAGATAAAAGCTATAGGACTAAAATATTGAATTTTCAGAGACATAAGTTCAAATTGTGAAATATTTTTAGTCACTCCATAAACTGAAGATGAAACTGCAGAACATACATGATACAAATGATACTCCTAAGAATAGAATTTTCTTTTAAACTGAAATTGAGAGATATTTGAAACTACAGGAAATTTGAAATGTATAGATATTTATATCTATGTTACCGGATCCACCTGCAAACTGGACCGATCTGGATTTGGTCTGAACCGGATAGTTGATTCAGCCCACTCTACTTGTGGATATGGTCAAGATGTAGGAGATTTGTGTTGTATTCATCTATGACAAACCCAGTCAGGATCCAGGGGAACCCATCCATTTTTCTGCCTTTTTTATTTTAAAAAAATTGAAGCATTTCCACCTTTGTCATTGCATTTTAAAAATGCCATAAAAATGGTGGAAGCCATGAAGATCTATGTAGTTTTGAAGGTTTTCAATTGGGCATAGTGGCAGTACCACTCAACTCTGCCCTGTATCATGATAGGGAACACAATACCTGCAGACCTCCATGAATGTTAGAAGATTCTAGTAATTTCTACCAAGAACTTTGCGGGTTAAGATGGAATTTTCCAGAATAGTAATTATTTAGTAGTTTTCATAAATTTACACCTTCTAGAAGGGTTTCCAGAAATTTCTCTAGAGGCCTCCAGCTGGATTAGGGATTAGGTAAAGTTTCTAATATTATATTTAGAATATTCTAGAAATGTATGTCCGGTACAAGAAAATATTCTAGAGTTTTCTATGTAACTTCTAAGCCTTCTATAAAAAGGCATTTTGTAATTGTGTTTCATGCAAGCAATAAAAATGGTTTATGTGCCGTAGCACATTTATAATATCTGTGTATCTTCTAAATCTGTGTTTGTATTTTTGGTTTGAGGAGTGGATTCAATCCATCCTCCCCTACAAAATTGGTATCAGAGCATGGGAAGGAGCAGATGAGATCTTGGGTGAGAGTACAGAAATGTCAGATTGCTGCTAAGGGAGAAGTGATGTTCGTTGGAGCTCATCCAAAATAGTGAATCAAATATGAAGTGTTAAAAATGGGTGCAGCAAAATTGAATCGATTTGGAGAAAAGTTTGTTTGGAGATTTTTCGAAGGTGTGAAGCTGCCCCGAGATAAAGACATGGATATGTTAGCTGCTAAGAGGTGCAGATTGGAGTTAAAGCTATTCATTTAGAATGCCGCTGAAAAGAGGTTTCAGATAAGTGAAAGATATTTAAATAGTGTTTTATTACTGAAATTTGATTTGCTAGTTGTTGCAATGGTGGGCTGAAAATTTGAGAGCGTCTATTTGGTGGGATTGTATAGGCAAATTATTTGTTACTTCCGGTAAATGGGTATTTAAGTTTGGTGCGAGATTTTAATTAGCTGAGAGAAATTGGTTGCACATTGAAAAATACAATTGTTTACAGATCTGAACCGATAAAAAGAAATTTTAGAAGATTTAAGTCACGTGAAGCAAGTAAGGTGTGTTAAATTATCTATTTCAATGGGAAAACAAGGCAAAAGAGTATTGAAAGAAAATGTAAATCTAATTTCTGAGATTCAGTTATTAGAAGAAGAATTAAAAGAAGAGCGTAGAAAAAGGATTACAATTAAAAGAGAATTGGGAAATGAAAACTATAGACTATCAAATGAAATTGGTGACTATAAAGAGAAACTTAAAGAGCTAGAGGAGACATTTAAGTTTGTAAAAGAGCTTAATGATTCAAAGATAAAAGAATGTTCTGAGTTAGAAAAAAAGTTAAATTTGTTTGATGATATTAAGAAAAGAAATGATGATTTAGAGGAAAAAATGGAGAAGCTAGAAGAAGAGAATAATACATACAAGAAGGAAATCACAAAACTAACAGAAGAGAATGAATGTTTAAAGGAAAATAAATTAGTGCATGATGTTTCATGTAGTACAGAGGATTTGAATTTGTCAATTGAGAAGTGTGATTTTGCTGAAGTTATTTGTAAAAAAGAGTGTGATGATGAAAATATAAGTTGTAATGATAATGAAAAAGACACTAGTTGTTTTGATGGCAACATTGGTTTGAAGATTATGAAAAGAATGAGATACAAGGGTAAAGGACTAGGAAAGAATGAGCAAGGAATGAGGAATATAATTGAGCCTAAAATTAGGCCAAAATATGAAGGTCTTGGATATGCTACAGGCAATGGAAAAATGAATACAAGCTCAAGTGAGTCAGTTGAAAGAATGAAGAGTCTGCAATGTTCACATTGTAATAGGAAAGGGCATATAAAAAATAGATGTTGGGATCTACATCCATGTAGTATTTGCGGTTTGAAGAGTCATTGTGAAAAGACATGTTGGAATATAGCATCAAAGAATGCTTCTACGAAAGGTTACATGAAAATGGATTGTGGATGGAGCTATGGATCAAGTTGGCAGAAGGTTACAGGTATGATTAAAAGCTTGTTTAAGTATAAATGTTCAAGCGTGAGTGATGATAGAAATCTAGCAAAGTTTGAATGTTCAAGGACTATAAATGGTTTGAGTAAGTCAGAGTCATTGTCTAGCAAGACATCCATAGAAAGTGGGTTTGCAGGAAGTCCAAGTTTATTGTTTTAAAGAATTGAAAAATTATAATTTCAAGGACTGCCGCAGCAGTTGGGCAAAATCAAAGGCATCATCAAATATGAAGATTCTTGAAGAATGAGAATGTTATTTTGGCATGTGGAAAAACAAAGGATTTGGATAGTGAAGAATATATATCTAAAAGAAGATAGCCAGCAAGATAAAAAGGAATTTGAATGCCGCAGCATTCATGGACAAAATTAAGGGAATAAGATCTTGATGTATAATTATGGATTTTGATGTAATTAGTGGTAGAAATTAGGGGGGAGTGTTAGAAGATTCTAGTAATTTCTACCAAGAACTTTGCGGGTTAAGATGGAATTTTCTAGAATAGTAATTATTTAGTAGTTTCCATAAATTTACACCTTCTAGAAGGGTTTCCAGAAATTTCTCTAGAGGCCTCCAGCTGGATTAGGGATTAGGTAAAGTTTCTAATATTATATTTAGAATATTCTAGAAATGTATGTCTGGTACGAGAAAATATTCTAGAGTTTTCTATGTAACTTCTAAGCCTTCTATAAAAAGGCATTTTGTAATTGTGTTTCATGCAAGCAATAAAAATGGTTTATGTGCCGTAGCACATTTATAATATCTGTGTATCTTCTAAATCTGTGTTTGTATTTTTGGTTTGAGGAGTGGATTCAATCCATCCTCCCCTACAATGAAGCTGTGGGATATGAAGCCACAGCAAACCGAGTTTTGGCTGCTTCCAATTTCCAATATGTTACACTTGAGTTTGAGTGGCAGTGACACTGCATCTGATGTCAAATGATGCCGGTGTTATCCTTATGGAATTACAAATTAATTGTTTAACTTTATATTATTATTTTAATATCAAACTTTATGTTTGAACAATGAATACTTTATAATATTTATCATTTATAGTTTGGATGACATTAGTGTTTGCAGTGGTTTCATTGATTATATTATCATGCCATGTGGTATTCTAAACTAAATTCCTATTTATAGTGCGTGCATGTGATTTTTTTTATATGAACAAACCCAAAACAAACAAACAAAGATCCACAAACAAACAAAGATCTATAACAAAATCCGTAACAGAGATTATACCTTTGGATAATAAAGTAATGCCCCACAATAAATATGATTTGAATTTCTCTATAGCATACATACTGCTAATGTTTCCCTATAATATCTGCATAAAGGCTTCTCTTCATTCACTTTCCTACTTCTGAAAGCAAAAGCAATAGCTTGCTTGTTTTACAGAGCCAAGCCATGCCACACTTTGCTCACCTTGGTAGCACTAACTATACCATACAGTTCCAAGCCACACCATTTTAACACCTACAAATATCCCAACAAATATTAAGCGACTCCACCTTGGTGCCATCACATTGGCAAATGAGCACCATTTACAACAACACTGCATCAATATTTTTGAGAACATGGTGTAGTGTTTAGGTTAACTATATTATAGGAAAAGAGGTATTGTGACTTGAGCATGTCACATGAGTAGAAGTAAATAAAGGGTCTTTATGTGACCATTGAGTCATTTGAGCACCATTTATAACAACATTGCATCAATGGTTTGAGAACATCATGTAGTGTTTAGGGTAACTATATGATAGGAAAAGAGGTATTGTGACTTGAGCAAACTTTCTACATCAGCACTATAGTGACATCATTTAATATATATAACACTATCCGCAAGTGCTAGTTTTAATTTTTTTTTTTGGTATTCTTATCTCTGCATTTTATTTTTCCCCAATATATACCATGTTTATGTAAGTTTCCAAGATAGGGTGCAGCCTTT
Organism: Chamaecyparis obtusa; assembly: GCA_027943335.1. NCBI lineage: Eukaryota > Viridiplantae > Streptophyta > Pinopsida > Cupressales > Cupressaceae > Chamaecyparis > Chamaecyparis obtusa. The sequence continues at coordinate 1,875,742 of BSBK01001951.1, read as the reverse complement.
TGGAATGGCCAATTTTCTCCACACAAAAGGTCAAATCACTATTTTTAGTTGACTGGACATATATGCCACAGGCCGAAACTTAACGAGTTTAAGATTTTTATATAGTAAGTATAAAACAATTTTGTAAACAAATTTATTGGAAAATTTATAAATTTAATTTTTTTATATTAAGATAACCATTATCATAAAATTTTAAATTATATTTATTTATTTTTTATAATATTAAATTTTAAATTATTTTATTTTAGTTTTTAAAATTAATTTGTTTCTATTGTATTAAAAAATTTATATAATATTTTTAAAAAAATTTGAAATTAAGATGATAATTATTATAGATTTTTAAGTTATATATTTTTTTATAATTACTCATTTTAAATTATTTTATTTTAAGTTTTAAAATTAATTTTCTTCTCAATAATAATTAAAAAATATTAAATATATTAAAATATAATTGTGTTATATTATTAATTTATTTAATAAGGTACAAATTTGTTTGACATTATCTTATTAATTTATTTAAAAAGGTATAAATTTGTTCTGATTTTTTTATAAAATAATTTATTAGAAAATTTATAAAATAATTTTTTTAAAAATTTGAAATTAAGATGATAATTATTATATATTTTTAAGTTATATATATTTTTTATAATTACTCATTTTAAATTATTTTATTTTAAGTTTTAAAATTAATTTTCTTCTGCAATAATAATTAAAAAATCTTAAATATGTTAAAATATAATTGTGTTATATTATTAGTTTATTTAATAAGGTACAAATTTGTTCTCAAAATAATTTATTAGAAAATTTATAAAATTAAATTTTTTTTAAAAAATTGAAACTAAGATATAGATTTTTAAATTGTATATACATTTAATTAATAATTTTGAATTATTTTATTTTGATTTTTAAAATTAATTTATTTCATTTCTAAAAGAATTTATTCAAAAATTTATAATATTACTTTTTAATTTAGAATTAAGATGATTAGTATCATAGATTTTTACATTATATTTATATATGTTTTAACATTATTAATTTTAAAATAGTTTATTGTGATTTTTAAAATTAATTTTTTTCTTAAATATTATTTGCAATAATAATTATAATCATAAATATGTTAAATATAATTATGTTATATTATTAATTTATTTAATAATACACAAAAAAATTATACTTCATTATTAAAATATTAAAATCTTAAAACTATTAATATATAAACAAAATTATTTTATACTTAATCATTAAAATATAAAAATCGTTAAAATATATAAACCTTAAAATAGAAATAGAGAAACTTTTCCCAAACTTAATATACAAAATTATTTTATACTTAAGCCTGCAAAAGCAAAAATATATGCCCCACTGATTTGACCCTTTTTTTGGAGCAGTGTGTCAGATGACATGGGCATCAGACATGGCATTTGGTTTAGGCACTTGATCGGGTGCAAATATGGCACTGGCTAAATAGCCAAAAATTTGTACTAGTCTGTGCTTTCACTTTCGATGGTCCGCCTCTATCACATACATGCCCATACTTTTGGGCAGTCTGATCAATCTTTTCCCTGCCATAGTTTGTGGCATATTGCGTACGAAGCGGCTTACATGCAAGATTAATAAAAATGATGTCAAACTGCTTAACTTGCCAACTTGTACGCCATCACATGGGGGTAGGAATTATTAGTTCTGACCATAGGCAGGAATACTTATGCATTCATGCAATTTTTTTATACTATTAGTTGCAAAAATTATTTTTTTGAAATCTTATTGGTCTATAGAAAAAATAGTCACTGATGAAAATACATTTTTTTTTCAAATGCCTCTTTTTAATTTGCACACATCATTGTATCACATCAATTGTCAAATATAATTAATTTCTTAAATTACATATATACTATTCTATATGTCATGATTTTTGACTTTCTTGTAGAGTTTGTGACAAAAATCTAATATGAAACCCCAAATCTCTAAAATATTAATTGTTTTTCTTTCAAACATTTATTATGAGCAGACAAGCTTTTCCACATTAAATTAAATTAAATAATTAAATTTTTTTCATTAAATGAAGGTAAGAAATTATATTTTAAAATTTAATGACAGCCTATGCATTCTAGAAAATTCATCACTTCTATATAGGATTTTGTCTTCTTTTCAATAAGACATATCTTTTCTTCCAATCTTGTGGAGAACATTTGTGTAACATGGTATTATTCTTCATTCTTCTCCTAATTTAAATGTGAATAAATATTTTATTCTCAAAAATCTGTTATTGAAATTTTTTTTTTTTTGTATTTGCATAAATTTTTTTGAAGATATTTGGAGCTTCTGAGCGTTGGTATTAGTATGACATCTCTGTTGTTTTAAATAGGAACAAGTATGTCTAATCTATAACTACATAAATAGGAACAAGTATGTCTGATCTTCATTGTGGCAATACATTGGATACATTTTTCCACTTAGAAATTTGATTCACACTTCATCTTTTAGTCTGTGGTGTTGTCTTTGAATTCTTTGGCCTTTTAGCATCCTCAACATCCTCGACGACCTATTCTCAACATTGTGATCTCTCTTTCTCATATATTATTAATCTACAACTGAGAATTTTTAGTTTTTACAATGAATAAAAAGCCCCATATTGTCGCAATGTCATTCTAAGCCCAACCACTATTTGTCTTCTCTGATTGTTTCTCAAATTTTAGTTGTTTGTATTTTCTAACTTTATATTTGATACTAGATTATTATTTTCATGTTTCCATTATAATATGAAATTAAACAAAGTTCTCATCATGCTAAAAGTCAAGTTAACACTAATTTCACCTCATTTTGTCCTAATATATGGCTAATTATAACCTTAATTCACTCTTAATTGATTGATCATACTTAATTTTAAATTATCTTGGGTTTAAATTAAACTTAACCTTATTACCATCATGTATGTCTTCTAATTTACAAATTTGTGTATGCTTACCTTGAATTTTACCATTTTTACTAATTAGCTTTCAACAAATTACATTTAACTTAGGCAAGAACTTTGACACTTTGCGTCCTTGTTTCTATTGGGTTCAACCATTTGTCTTATATTAAACTTTTATTTTTTAAATTTATTTCAATGAATTTTATTCATAAAATATAGTTTATGAACATTTTTTATTTTAATGATTTTAAATATTTTTAAATTAAGAGTATTTTGTTTGGTATTTTTAATCATTTAAAATATAAAATTTTAATGATTTTTTACTTTATAATATTTTTAATCATTTATTTATTTTAATAATTTTTAATATAGGTAGAATTTTAATTATTTATGTAGTAAAGTTAATAATCGTTGTTATTAGTACTATAATCACATTCTACATAATTAATAATAAATACATTATTTTATGATAAAGAGGATAGATAATATGTATTTGATTTTGTTTGATTTGTTTTTATAACGTAAGTTGCTTACTTACATTAAATGTCTATTGTAGACTTTTTTAAAAATATCTTAAAAGAAATCAAATCATAACCATGATAATTCCTATTATAAAAAAAACTATTTGTGATCCAACCAAAACCTTCCACCACCTTTACATTTATCACCACCTAGTCTTCAAAACATTAAAATTCAAACAAATAAATTAATCAATTATCCACTAGCACCACTACTATGTGTATGTTATAGTCACTTACATCTTTAATCTTATTGTACTCTCAAATCACTAAATTCAAATAGACAATCCAATCAATTATTCACTAGGACCAACACTTCATCTAGTTTTATGTCCACTTATATTTAATGCAGCCATACTCTCAAATCACTTAAAAAATAGACAATCCAATCAATTGTTCATTATCTCCACGACTTCATCTAATTGCATCTACCCCAACTTTGACCCCTATTCAACCATTTATGTTTTAAAAATTGTGTAACACATTGCTATGTAGAAAACACGTTCTTTCTTAGCATGACCCACCCTTTTTTCATGAATGTGTATATTTATATTTTAATAGAATTAGAAAAACTTATTCATAAAAATAACTAGCACTTGCACTAGCGAGGTGCAATGTTTACGCCAATAGTAGCCTATCGCTATATGTGTTAAAAATCTTAAAATGTAAATGTATTGTTGTATAATTAACTTTGTAAATTTAGTTATGTTTTATCAAATGCATATAGATATGTACTATGGTTACGGTTAAGGTAATTGGCAAAATATGTGGAGACAAATTTCCAAACAAAAAGGAATGGAGAGCCTTATGAAGATTTTAAAAATATAGTAAAATTGAATTTTCCTTGGTGGCAAATTTTTTATCTTTGAAATGTTAAAGTATTCTTTGAGAATTACCAAACTAATATGTCACAACCTCATTTTTCCTTTCCTATATTTTTGGCTATTATTCTGGCCTAGAGGGGGACACAACTCTTAGTTTGTTTGTTTTTTAAAAGAGTGGTGTCTTTTATTTTTCCTGATGAGTTGTTTTACGGTTGAGGAATGAATAAATCCATTTTTATTTTTTTTCAAAACTCATGTTCTTGAGTTATGCCGTAAGAATCTCCTTAATTTAGGGGATGCCATTATTATTCTGCGTCGAATCTGGACCATGATGGAGATATATAAAATTTCTCTACCAGTGAGTATTGGTCTACATCTTCTTCAGAGCATAGGAATGTTATAGAATTCCACTTGGGTTTCTAGAATGGGGGACAGATTGTGATGCTTATGACACCAGATTCAATTCCATCAGCGAGAGCAGTTTTAGCTATGTTTCTTCTTCGGTGGGTCTAGAGTTTTCCAATGCCAGAAGTAGTATAAGCAATGATAAGGTTGTTTCGCCATTGCCCTGCAATGTGAACAAACCACACAAGGTCAATGATGCTGCGTGGGAGGTCATGAGGGCGGTGAGGAGTCAGGAGGGGCCAATTGGGCTGAGCCACCTGCAACTCGGGAAGAAGGTTGGGAGTGGGGATATTGGCAAGGTGTACATGTGTCGCCTGCGTGGCTTTGAGGGGTATGTTTATGCGGTTAAGGTGGTGGATAAGGAGGCTCTGTTGCATAGGAACAAGGCACACGGGGCTGAGGTGGAGCACTAGATCTTGTCCATGCTGGACCACCCCTTTACACACTCTCTATGCCATTTTGATGCCTCCCATTACTCCTGCTTTCTCATGGACTATTGCTCTGGCGGAGACCTGCATTCTCTCAGGCAGCGCCAATGCTCCAGGCGCTTTTCTGCTCGCTCTACAAGCACTGGAGTCTGATAATGCGCAGACGTGCATTTACAGTGTGTACGTGCCCACAGGGGACATCTTCAAGGCTGGCTTTCCTGCTTCCCTTTTCTTCATTAGGTGCATTTTAGGTACGCTGCTTTCAATCTCCCTGTTTCTTTTCCATCATATGTTGGTGGCAACATTTTTACACTGCACAGCCGTATTCATGGTGGTCCCTCCCCTTACAAACGTTACAATGACTGCTCTTTGCCTTGGCATTGATCAGTGTAGTCAGGCTATTTTCATCATTGGACTACAACAAACAGGGAGCTTTTTGTCTCTTTCTGTTTGTTAAATCTTTACGTTATTCTGGGTAGTTTTGATCGAAGGGGGCAGCTTTGTCACAAACATAATTGTTTTCCATTTATCTAGAGTCGAGGTAGGGCATTTGTTTCTTATCTCCATCTCCAGTGTTTCATCCATGTATATGTCATTTTCTTTATGGTAGGGTCTTCCTTTTAATCTGTTATGTTCTACATTTCAATTTCCTACATTGGTGTTTAAGAATAAACGAATGTAGTTAGTATTCTTGCCAAGAAAGATTCGTTTCTTATCTTTTCTAAAGTCTTTCGGGAATAAGAAATTGTGACTGCCTTGATTCATTTTGTATGCATGTTCCCATTTAGCCTTTTAGTTAGGAAACGAACTTGAGCTTCTTTCCCTGTTATATCAAGGACAAATGGTAGCACACAGAATGATATGTTTGTTTTTTTAATTTACAGTTTATAAGGCTGAGTAAATCGTAGGTAGTATTAAGAGGAACACAACCTCAATACGGTTCTTCTTCCTCCAATCCTTTTTCCATCGTTGAAATAGCAAAAATAAAACACAAATTATATGTATCGATGTGATTTGATAAGCAAAAGCAAATTTCCTTTCCACAACAGCAGGGCTGCGTATTAAATAAGATGAAATTATAGAAATTCTTGCCAACCATGACTTACGATAGACACAAGGGAGTTTTATCTGTACCGTATTGTGAGTTCTCCCAATTCTTCATTCCATCTGTTGTGAGGTTCAAAAAGAAACAATTCTATTTCATTAAAAACAAGGTCTCTTAGTTTTTGGAGTTGAATGTCCAGAGCAAACTCTGTATTTCTCTGCATTAAAATCAGATCATTGTTAGTTTAGTGTTTGGGTCTCTTATGTGAGAAACCCCCAGTTTTAGCTCTCTGTATTAGGAGCAAGCTTCTGTTCTGTATTAGGAGTAAAGCTCTGAAATTATTTTTGTTAGTTTTATGGTTTCGACCAGTTTAAATTCAAGCAGACTTTATTGAAAGTATTTCCCAATATGTGTTTTACAGAGGTACACAAATGGCTTATCAAATAAGTAAGTTTCCTTCTATCCAGACATCTATAAACAGCGTCACCATATTTTCTGGGAGGTTTCTTAAGTAGCCTGACCTCAAAATCTCTTGGATATGACTGTTTAAAAAAAGAACTTAATGTTTTACTATAGATTTTGGAAGGCATGAGAAGATTCTTTTGGTCGTAATGTTTTGACTGTTGTACATTCACAGGTGTATGCCATTGATGATTTGATATTATGTTGGCTAGTGGGGAATGACTTTTTAGTAAATATATTAGAACGAAAACATTGGAAGGGCATCACTCAATTGGTTATGAGGTTATTTTAGTTCTTTTATATGTGATCTTGTATTGTTAATATAATAAGAAAGTTAAAATGTAAGATTCATGATGAACCAGTGCCACCTAGAAAGGTGATGTTTTTACTTACTTATATGTTGATTGTTTTTTTTTTATGGAATTGAAGTCTTTTAAATTACTTCAATCAATAATTCTATGAATAGATTAATTAACTAATATGATGTTGATCAAACTACATGAGTGTGAATGAGCTAGATATGCAAGGAGTGGGAATTTGAACTCTTTATGTGATGCTATAGTGGTCCATTATCTATCGCCTTATGTAGAATGCCAGGTGTGGATGTATTCATGACTTTTCTTCTCTTTTTCTCTATTTTGGGGATAAACTGATGATAATGCATTCCTTTCAAAATAAGAATGATTGAGAAGGATATGAATTGTAAATAGACAAGAAAATGATGTTTCTTCTGTTAAATTATATGAGTTATTTAAGTCCTTGGATTTTGTTGTATTAGCATCACGTGGATCTATGACTATCACACTAATTCCATTACTTCAGTCAGTTTTACTTGGTTAGACTATCTCTAGCTGGGCTGGGTATCCTTCATGTTAGGAAGGATTCCGGGGAAGTGTTACAGCTTCGTGGTAGGGTGGAAACGCACTCCCACAATATTCTCGCCCTAGCTGACTTTTGTGTTCAGGTTTCTGAAGCATTTTTCAGAAAGGACATTAACTTATAGTGCTATTCGCATCTGGTATTCGACATGGTGGTATTTCTCGATTCTGAGGTTTTTTTGTTTTTTTTTATGAGATAGAAAATTGTAATTGAGGCTATATTAATCTTTTACTACATGTCTCAACGGTTGGTCAAAAATCTATTGAGTTTGTTATCTTGACATGATAGTTTATTTTTACTTGTATTTGATGGGACTTTTCTTATTGTGATTTCTTTAGGACACTCGACATATGGTCGACGTTTCACTCGACTTTGAACAAAGGTATGATTTATTTTTTTGACAGTTATGGTCGTAATTATATTTCTATTATTCTTATAAAGTAGGGAACTGAATGGTATTAGTCGACTTGTGTAATCGACCATTGACTTGTTGACCGACTCCCTAAAATTATGGGTTTTACTGATGTGGCTTTTAGTGTCACAATTTCTTATTCCCGAAACTAATAGAAGATGTAGAGACTTTGAGAATTGTGAGTAGAATCTGTCCATTTATATTATTAATGAGACAAACTAATTGACATGTCAACTAGCCGAATTTTAAAAGTGGTAAGAAATCTAGTTCTACTTCATATGATGAGTTCAAAGAGTGAAAATCATCAAAAAACTCAATATAAGAAACCAACTATCAGTGAAAGAACACAACTAAAGATTTTGATGCTTTACATCTATATAGTTTATGAAAATCTTGCTATTGCAATCATTGTCTACCTTCTGTGCAAATAAATAAATCATCGTAGGGTCATTCTTCAGTTCCATTGTACATTTTGAGTTCTTATGGGGTTTGAATTCAAGGTCTTGATTGTCCCTGTTCTTAATATATATCGGTGGAAGGTTGCTTCACCAAAAGCCCCTCAAACAATAATCATTAGTACCTGTGAGATTTTTATTTGCTATAGGTTGTTGAAAAATTTAATAGGTGCAAGGGAAATACAAAGTTATCTAGTAGAGAGAGACATATTCAAGAATACATTGATTTTGTAAAATAGATTAACCTTAAAAGTTGCATGCTGCATGTGCCACGAAAGAATTCAAGAACATTTGAAATGTACTTTTCAAATTGATGAAATGACCCACTTCTGATGTTTTTTACCAAGGTCAATCCCTACAAATGAACTTTCACCACGAATAACATGGGTTCAAAATATAATTGACCAAATAAATACCTCAAATATGTGAAATGCTGAATTTAGAACCCACTATAGATGAGGATTGGAAGAGTTGGATGTGTTACACTAAATTTTATCAAATATCCAATAGATGCACACATAAAAAGCTTCCAAATGCAAATACCTTTGTTTTACGTCGCCTCTTGTTTTGTGATTTGACTGAACATTGAACAACTTGAAAATTGCCAATAATAATTTTTTTAGAAAATCTATAACTTCAGGGTTGCTTCATAAGGTCATGCTAGCTATACAAGGATTGGGTAGTTTGAAGAACTCAAAGCTAAGACATCCAAAAGACTAAATGTCAACTTCCTGCAAACAATGATAAGCCTTATAATTGAAAGAAAAAGTAGAAAGCTTGGCCAAGTCATAAGACATGAGGCTGCTTGGTAGAACAATGACCTATAATTAGAATTTTGTTACAATAATATATTCACTGCAAGATGACTCCCATTATATTGTATTTTTTGGTACCATAGGCTTGTCCGCACACTATTTATTTTGTGCTTGACATTCCCAACTTCACAAATTGATTTAGAAATTTAATAAAAGAAGAAATTGCTAATAAAGTTAAAATGGAAAATCAAATGAAACATGTGATACCTTTTTTGTGTAGAATTTTTTGCCATGTTAACGTCTTGGAGACATTGAACTGTTCAATTTGAATCCTGTGGACGAGTCATTGCATTTGATTGTATGAACTAGAAAAGTAGGAAGCCATAGCATTGGACTTTGGCACATTCAATTTGAAGTTTTGAAACTATTGTTAAGTGTTGCATACCTTGATTGTTGAAAGAGCCAGGTGGTTTAATTGAGCTTCTTCTTTTTTCCTTATGATTGTGTATGGATTCTTTTGCATTTTGGAGTATCTTTCAAATGTGAAATTTGGTTGAATGCGAAGGTCATTTAATGATTTGACTCTGGAAATTGTTGTGAATGTTATCCCTTGCCTTTCTATTTTGCCAATGTTGATTGTTTCTTTTTGTAGGGTAAGGCCTTGGGATTTGTGAATGGTTAAAGCCCATGCCATTGTTAGCGGCATCTTCCTTCGTGTACCCAGTGAGAGAGGAATTATTGTTACTAGTTTAGGATTGTATGTGTTCCATGGTGGCCCATTGTAATTTTCAATCCTTGTTGTAATGTACATTGGAATATTAGGGGGTTTGGTACCAGAGTTGGAGACAATATCCATTATTTTTCGAGAGCTCCATTTACAAGGCCTGCTTATGTCCATATGTTTGTTGTCAGCGTGATGCATTGACCTCTGCATAGTAGAATTTATTTTTCAAGTTGTTCATCAGCAATTGCATATTCTGTGTTGCTTCTTGTAGTTATTGCTATACTTATTGTGATTGGACAGTTCAGTAGTTTCAACATTTATTTGTTATGTAGTTTGACTAGATCATTTGTGGCAAATAGGTGTATTGATTTGTAAAATTCTTCCTTCTCATTTGATGTAAGTTGTTTTTCTGTGTGTGCAGTGAGGAGCTCCCAATATTCTTCTATTGGTTTTACATTTCGTATGTTGTGTAACAGTTGACGAAATTGTGCCTGCAGTGTATTGTCACCTTGTTGATGAAACATTATCTGTAATGTGATGACTATTGTGAACTAATTCAACAATGTTCTGGTGGTAGAATGTGATGTGTAGATTGGCTTGTCCATGACTGGGGGTAGTTGGGAAAGGTCACCCACCAAGATTATCGAGAGTCCACCAAAGCATAATTGTTGATTCCGAGGAAATGCCTGTCGTAGTCTACTGTCTATTTTGAGTAGTAGCTTTGGGCCAATGAAGCTTAACTCATCAATAAGAATGTATCTTATTTCCTTTAAATCCTCTTAGAATGTTGTCAATGCTTGGCCTTGTAGTTGTTGCATTTGTTTAATAGGAATCCCGAGCATAGAGTATATAGTGGATGCATGTATGTTGAATGTGGCAACACCTATAGGAGCTAGTGTGAGGAGCTTCTTTTGTTGTTGTTTCCTATTAGCATTTAGCAAATTTCTTATGCAGCCAATCAAGTATGATTTTCCTGTACCAACTGTGCCTTGAATGATCATATGGAGTGGTTTGGTAGATACACATTTGATGTGGTTTTTAATTATTGTGAGAGCTTCTTGTTGGTCTGCTGATAATGTCTCAGAATGTTTAAATCTGATAGGATGTTCTCACCTTGTGTATTTTTTTTTTGTGTATTTATGAACTGTGTTGCGATTTCATGTAGATGTTGAAGTATGTTATTTTGATCCCATTTGTTGTTATTGTCAAAGTCACGTCTACCAAGCATGTCAAGTTCATTGAATGTTATATTATTTGAAGGGCCCATTTGTGATAACAAATGCCATTCATTCATCTGTATTATTTTTTGCATGTGTGTGTCATTGTTGTCCTCCTCCTCCTCCTCCTCTTCTTCTTCTTCTTCTTCTGAGTTTTCTTCTTTTGGGGTAATGTGTTTCACATGCCAAACACCATATCTTGTTGCATTCATGCTGTTTCAATTTGCAATTATTGAATCTTTAGTGAGTCCAATGTCATTATCTATATTTCAAAAATGTTTGTATAAGAGGACCTCTGTCTAGTAGAATATTTCAAATTGGTTTGAATCAACATGTGGAATGTTGTAGAACTTTGGGTACACATTGATAATAGATTGCACTTTTCTTTCTTTCCATTTACAATGTCTACAGTTTGCAGAGTAGGTGTAAGATTGTGCTAATTGAAGAAGTGATATTGTGTCAAGCTATGGAGGTCTTTGAATGTATGCCTGCAAGTAGGTAGATTGTATTTGGTTTGTGCTTGATGTGTTTGTTATTCATTGAAACATTTTTTGTCCAACATTCAAATATGTGAAAGGATGATTGCAAACAACAAGAGGCAATTTTTGGAGCATGTGACATGTTTCTTGTGCTCCTATGTCACGCTCAGCTACAATCTCTGTCATGAATTTCCTATATACTATGAGAGCTAGGCTATTTGATTGTTGTGTTGTACATATTATTTTTAACATATTTATGTAAGTCTCTGATGTTCATTCTATGTTTGATGTATATTTTGCAATGTATTTGAGGACAACTTCTCGTGATATAATTGGTTGGCAATCTATGTTGGCTCTCCAGATCGTCAACATTTCTTGATTATGTATGTTAAGCCTATCATCATTTCTTGCGGGTTCATATTTTTTTTCCCATTCTCATCACATGAAATAATCGAGTTGTTTTGTTCTTTCCATGGAGCTTTGTATCGATATTCAACTTTTGAACCCCTCTTTCTTAAGCATGTGCCTTCTCTGCATTTTGTATGTTGTTGGACCCGGTTAATTAATTCTTCGTAGTCATGAGTGGGCTTAGAAGTGGATATTTATTTTGTGTGAAGAAAGCATGGATCGTCTATTAGAGAGCAATACATCATGTTGTTTATGTGCAATGTCTCACGAGGGTTCCAAGCGGTAACATATTAGTTGAAAAACATTCATGCACTTTCAAGTTCTTCAACATTGTTCCAATCTAGTTTATCCATATCAAGCACATTTTTAATCCAAATAACCCCATGTACATGTGCAGTACCTCTATGTTGCCATTCTGTTCTATACCAGTAGTTTTTTGCATGCAAGAGTTTTTCAAGGACTTCTTCAGGAAAGATTGTAAATTGTTAATGCAAGTACAATGTTATGGTATGAGGGTTATTGATTATCTTCTCCATGCGCTATCTATTTGATAGCATTCTAGGGGCAGTGTCATTTGACATCAATTTTTGTAAATCTGGCCATTTGGTATCTGCTGCACTCAATGTAAAGAAAAGAGTAGGTAATCCTATTTGGTTGATCATGTCTATCAACTCTGCACGTTTGTTATTCCAATATGGTCTTGTACCTCACATAGAAGAACCAAAGTGCATGAGTTCCTCTGCAAGTTGGTTTTTTGGAAAATTTGTAAGGTGTGCACATAAATTTTCTATAGTGGTCGGTATGTTTTCTTCTGCATTTCTCTTGATGAATATTGCTGCAACTGCTTGGCTACGATGTTTGGCCATCAAATTGAAGATGAAATATGGAAAGCAGGGATGCCTTCCAAATCTGTTGTCATGGAACCTCATTAAGTGTAGTGCAAACTCATGTATGTGTACTTCTCTTAGCCGGGGCTGCAAGTGTTGTGCAGGTCCATTTGGGAAGAGAGTTGGAAATGCCATATCAAGTAAACCCTCAATGTTGTATTCATTTACTAGAGATTACTCTATCTCTGGCCAATTGATAAAGTTGTTTGTGTTGTCTTCAAGTTGTAGTCTTTGCTTAATAATTTGTAGCTCACGAGTTGTTTTTGGTTGTCTAGTCATAAATGATGATACATATATACTGTGCTTTTTTTATTAGGGTCTTCATCGATGTCCATTTCATTATTTGACATTGTCATGTCTTCATTTGTTTCAATGCTTTTGAGCGTACTTGAAACATTTGTTCTTATTTCAGGGATCTCTGCTAGATACTCATCATGAATAATGATGTCCTTATAGTATGGATCATATTTCATTTTGTAGTGCAATGCATCTATAATGTGCCTCCTACTTACATAACAATCAATGTAGTACTGACCTATTGTATGCAATCTCTAAACTATGAGTATATCTAGTTCTTGTATTCTACGTGGAAGCTTGTTTGCAATGTTGTTTATGTCTTGTGAAAAGCTTATCCTGTGACCTCAATATTTATATTGGTCTCCAAAGTTCTGAGTTACTCAAGCAATATGGGCATAGTATTCTTACAGGCATAGTATTCTTGATTTCTTTTTCTATTTTGTTGTTGTTAAAGTTGGAAAAGTGGAGCTTCTGGGACATGGTTTTCGATGGGAGTTTCCATATGTTGCAATCTATAAGTACGATAATTTTATTTGTTAGATAAAACTTTGGAAAACATGTGAATGAATACACATTTTAAAGCAATTTTTAATATGAAAGAATGTTCAGTGTTGCCTATATTGAACTTGTCACATGTTGTACATTCTACATTCTGATGGCCATTTGTGAAAAAATATTACAATATGCTATTGAATAGTTATTACATAATAAGTTGTGAAATTTAAAAAACATGTTGTTACCTTTATGGTTGTTACTTTCTATAGAGTTTGTGCTATGAACATCTCCAATGACCTACAATATTCTAAGATTTGAAGATGGGTTTTCCTTAGCTAGAATCAAAGCATTTTTACTACAATATATGATATTACATTAATTTATTCAATATTGAAATTAAGGTGAACTTAACAAAAACATGAAATTAAGGTGAACTTTACAGTAAACATAATTGTGCAATTGTTGTATACAAATTTACATTTTATTCTAATCACCACAAAATGATTTACATGGAGTTGGGAGGTCACTTTTGTAGAAAGATAGAATGTACAATAGAGAGAAATATATTGTTTACATTGAGAAGAGTTGATGTACAATACTGTACATGGAAGGTATATATGTTCATTGTAGTAGAGGGGGTAGTACTGTGTATTTACATAGTAATTTTCCATCATGGTAAACTGATTATATTGGCAGTCATCTCATGGATTTTGGAAAGTAGGATACTACTTTCAGCAATAAAGTCTACTTGTTGGATCCCTGTTATGATTGCCTTTACTTGGGATACATTGTTGTACATCTCTTTCTTACATGTTAAGCTATAAATATATTCCCAATTGATTACATCTCTTATGATTTTTCCACTATCTTTCTATGCATCAAGGGAATATTGTAGGGAGTACAAATCTTTTGCAGACATTGTCATAAGTTGTGTTTCTCCTTTGATCAAATGCAATCGCCCCCATTATGTTTGTATGATCATGCAGCTTTATTTGTAGTAAATAGCTATAATTACACTTGGTTGGAGTTACATTACATTTTGAACAAAACCAATTTCCTTCTTTATCTTGAGTCAAGGCCTTTTTGCATTCCCGTCCACCTAATTGAGTGGGGCATGCTGGATAGCAAATCTCATCTTTTTTGATGAATAAGGTATTTTCTCTCAACATACATTAGATGGATTCAGTTGCAATTGTAGTCTTTTCCCAAATATCTAAGATGGTCATTCTTGGAGCAGTTGTAGGTGTTACATTCAGCCTTGTTGTAGTTGATTGCAGATTTGATCCAGTTTCTTTGAACCATTTTTTTAAATCTGATGTTTGTTGCATCTCTGGGTCTATTGCTAGATAAGTAGTATTTGATGTGTTGAGCACCTTTCCATTGTATTCAGAAACATGACAATTTTTAGCTGCGAGGACAACTGCTTCTTGGTTTTGGTACTTTTATTCTATTTGATCACCTAGTTTTCCTGCTATTGGTCCCCAAAGAGTGATATCTATACATTTCTCAGACATATCTAGCAATGTTGTTGTACATCATGGAACTTTAGTGCCATCTTGTCTCCTTATTGTTGATGTTGAGCTGACAAATGTGACAATTCCAATTGCATCAATATTTGTGTTGTTGGTCTTTCCCACTATTTCATTGATAGGTGTGAAGGTGAAGTGGTGCTTTGGAATTGACAAGTCATCTTCACAATGGGTGACTTTTGAGTCGGTATCCAGAGATATTTCTAAGCCACTATTCAATTTGTTATATTTTTTATTAGCACCCTTTATTGCTCCACTTGAAAGTGTATATATTGCACCCATTTGTATATTTTTGTAGTGAACATTGGCTGTATCATTGAAACATGTCACTCTTATTTCAGTTCCTTCTGTATCTATTATGTCAAAGCTAAATAGTTGGCCACCACCTTTATGATTTGTGTACTATTTTATTTCATTCTTCATTGTGACACAAGCTTTTATGGTCCACCTTGGCTGAAATGGATTCAAGTCCTTAATAGGTGTGATTGTGGTAGGTGCTTCTGACTTGGTTAGTGGAGATTGTATACCAAATAGTAGCCTTCACCGAGCTAGTGGGTGTGGTGGAATAGTATTGGTAAATTGTGAAGTAATGGATAAAGGCTCAACCATGTCTTCTTTAGTATGGTCAGCCTGCTCTGGTTCAATAGGAAGTGGCTTGCCAAATATGTGTTTCTTTGTAGATATGACCTCAAGATCACCAATGACAATCCACCTATATAGTTGTCTGAATTGTACTCATTAGTAAGAAATAGTTTAAATGCTTAGAAATTGACAAATCAAGGTTTAGTAATGAGTTTAATATTTTGTTGTACTAACTGGTATGTGCTTATCTTTGGGCTATTGTACTTTGTCAATCGAATTAGCATTCCAAAAACCATATCTTTTGTGATTACAAAATGATTGTTCCTTGTAGGTAATGATACTCTTTGGCTATGCATTCCATTAGATAGATATAGTTTGTATCATTTTTTGCATTCATTCTTACCTCCAAACTTAGAGATAGCTGTACTATTTGTACAATTGGTTCATGAAGTAATTGTCCATTATTGATTATGTTTATTGCATCTGTAGTGAGTTTTGCAACCATGGATTGCAATTTGAGTTGTTCACTATCGATCACACTTATTGCATCTTGTGTAGGATCTGTAGACATGATGTGCAATGCATGCTTGTTTTTGCAAAATCATTTTAAATGTAAGTTTTTTAAATATTGGGGAATTTGTCATTTTATTTTTAAATAAATTCTTAATCATGTGTATTGTTATAAAGTTCTAAAGGCATTTTTGCAAAGGTGATTTTAGTTTGTGTAAAAGATGTTATGTAAGTTTAATTATTTTATTTTCAGGTGATGATCTGGTAGGTTTGAATTATGTTTTAAGTACAATTTGTACTAAATTTAATTCTTTTCTTCAAATGAGTGAATTTCAAATACTTTTTAAGTTACCCCTATCTTATCTCTTCCAATATGATAAAATGACTGGAATGCAATATGGAAAATACACCTATATAAAAGGTAACATCAGAGAGAGTGAGAAAGAACCTGGTCTTCAGTGTCTTTGACAAAGTTATTTTTTAGAGCTTCTGTTAAATTTATTCCAATGTCAAGTGAAAAGCTATTAATTTATCTTCCCTACATAGCAAGAAGAGAAAAGGTTAAATAAATATATAGGGGGAATGAAAACATTATCACTGAATATAAAAGGAGAAAATAGTACTATTTTACAACAATAAAATTGTTCGCTATTTTAAAAAAAAATTAAAATTAAAATTTTCTTGGAAGACATCAAATATAAAATATTTGAGCTGGATTCAATTTGAGAGACAATAATGCCTCATGTAGAAGAGCATTAAATGGGAGGTTATTTGAGGTTGAAGCCATTTAAAAAGAAATATTAAAAATCAAAGGCCAGGGGATAATTTGCAGTGAACAAATAGCTAGTAAGATAAGCTATGTTGGTCCAAGGCATTCATTTATTGACTTTCAAGCAGTGTTTTTCTCAAGGTAAATACAGTGATCAAACTATGATCTAGTAGACATTTAAACAATGATCTTAATAACAATGAATGTAAGACGAAACAATGATCATAACAGTCTTGGGTTAGTCATAAACAGAGATTGAAAAAAGTGATTTGAACATTTAAAAAACTTTTTAGCAATTGCAACTTGTAGGTATCAAGGTTAACCTGCGCAAAAACTTTCATAGAAAGACAGATGATATATTTCACAAGGAAAGATAAATAAAATGAAGATATTTTCAAATCTACAAACCGGAAGCCCTAGGAACCAACATTTCTTATGATGTAATGAGCATGCAATGTGAGGGAACATGAATAGACTCCCGACAGGACACAAATGGAGACTCTCTATGATGCAATTTCTGCAACATATCATATCAACTTATCCGTTTTCCGATCTGTACCTGATTCGTGGGCTATAAGTCATGTTTTTGCTGTCATGCCTTTGCATCGGTTGCAGGAGAAGCCAACTGCACAAGCGACCTTGGCTAATAATTTGACATGCGACAGTGCTGGAAAGATAGAGCACTTTATTGGACCTAGTGGGGAAGTTGAAAATGTGCTTTTTATGCATCATTTACGTGAAGGAGAACCATACTATATGGGGTTATTTCATGCTGGTGTTTATCAGGTATTCTTTAACCCTCTACGTATTCTTCTCTTCTAGCACATTTTTTGTGTCTTATCTTTGTTCTGGAAAAAGATTTCTATCACATGAAACAATTATTGTCAGTGCTAATTTGATCTAGTATAAATTCATGTTCAGGAAGTGATGGGAAGCACTCATAATTTGTTTGGAGGAATAAATGTCATTCATGTGAGGTCAAAAGTATTAAAGAATATTGGCAAAGCTAATGATAGCAAAAGCAAACGATAATATACTTTTGATCGAATAGTGGAGGTCCAGACAACTCAGGAAAATTATTTTCTATCGAACACAATGGAGGCAAAATGATTGAAGATCTACAGAGGAAAGCTGAGGAAGCTGTTAGGAAAGGTTGTTTGTCTATGGAAGAAGCTGAGGTACTTATAGAAAACTACTAATGTAGCCTTAATTCTTATCCTTACCTCACAAACTAAATGGATGTGGTTAAATCTGATTTCACATATTTCTATTCTTGTGGAAATTAACAATTTATTTGGTATTTTCATGTGGCAGATTGTGCCATCATTTAAAGGCAATTTTCGGACAGCCCTCACTTATTAGTCATCTTTGAGCATTATATAATTTGGAGTGCGATTTGTTTGCAGAATTGTGGATTCCTTGTTGTCATGCATCCATGGTCACCAACTTCCCGTCAATTCTTGTCTTCCTTTATACTTTTCTTTTGGATCTTGTATAATATGATATTAAAGACGGAATGATGATTGTTTAAAACATAGGTATCATGGAGGAATATGAATTGGAGACGAACCAGGCCCGCCTTCTTCTATTCTCAAAAATTTCAAGGAGGAATTTTGAATCAAATTAGATTTCTGAATTTGCCTAAGGGTTGCTGCGGCTGAGATAAAGGGCACAACACAGTCTTAGATAAAATCCAAATCCAAAACAGTGAAGATCACTTTCAATTCAAAACCTATTGAATCACCTGAAGTATGGGAATACACATCGCATGATTTCTATGAATTTCATGGTGTCTATTTTGTGCACAAACAACTTCTGCAACATACTAATGTATGTGAGAAACTATCTCAAAAGTACCGTTAAAGGTCAGGTTTCACGACCACCAGTTATTTAATGATGACATGGCATCCGTGGATCCCTCCTTTTTATGTGTGAAAATTAACTTCCTCTCGGTATCGTTATTATTATTTTTTAATGAAAATCTTTATCAAATTATATTAACTAAAAAACCATAGAAACATTAGAGTAATAGGAGGAATGGACGACTCCGGCAAGTCACACGAGCAGAGCCCAGAATTAGAATAGATCACAATAAATGTTTGAAGGAAAGAGCAGTTAAAGACACGTATGTAGGGCTAATCATCAGAGCTCGATAACAGTTGTGGCCTAAAATGGAGGAGTCTGGAAATGCTGGCAGTAGTTAGTCTTGAGTTTAAGATCCCATATGGGTTGGTCATAATTGAAAGAGGTTTTTAGAAACAAAACAAATTGATTAATTTCATGACATGTATCAGATATATAATTGGAGAAGTTCAGCAAAATTATGTATAAAAGGGACTTACTATTATTGCAAGGCAATTTTAGAGGAGATATGCAACAGTCTATTATATACTTCATCCATCAGCAAGGGGCTTGAACCATAACATAATTCTGCAAAGCATTGGCATTAAAATGTCCATTACTATTTCACATTAATTCCATGCATAATGTAAAAACTTGTTGGCAATTTTCAAATAGAGGTATCTTATGCACATTAATCTAAATTGACCATATTTATAACTATGCAAGAAATTAATTATTAAAAGGTATGTAGAGATTTTTAAGGGCAAATGCGTTTGAAAATGTACAGCTTGAACTCATTTGGTAGTAATATATTAAGATGTGGAATACACAAAATTCTTCAAAGTCGCATTTTTGTTTATTTATGAACATGCATAAATTGATCAATAAAAGGGTTGTAGAAATTAAAAGTGCCAAATCCCCACCTTATAGTAATGAAATTATGAGCATTGTATGAAATCTATAAAAAATAGAAACTTAAAAACACTTTTTAAATCTAAGATTTCGTGTTCAATATTTAGTATGAACTATCATTCCACTTGCAAGATTCTTCTACAAAGCCAAATGACACCAATCTAAATATATTCAGAATATGTAATCTTACAAACTACAATTGATACTGAAAACAAAATACAAATAGCCTTTGGAGGCAAGGCGGTCAACAAGTTTTTCCCAAATCTTGCAACCGTCTACAAGCAAAATTATAGGTACAAATTTTACAGAGGATATTCAAATCCATGACAACTATGTACATATGCTGACATCTCTAGGAAATCAAATCACTTCAGAAAGATCTTTGAAATACCACTTTGAGCTCATTCGCACCTCCTACATTGTAATATTGGTAGTAAGCCAACTCCTACAACAGGTCGCATAGAGCATCTAGTTGGTTACAAACCATATGGAACTTTCCAGATGCATCTTGTATATTTGCAATTTGGATGTGGTGTGCATTGTTTGCACTAATACCAGTATCTATGATGCATCTGGTTATATATTCATAGGTTGTGCACAACATATCTGACAACATGATAATATTGATTTTCCTGGGGTCCCATCTAGTTGACTGATGTGGACATTGTTGTAGGTGTTGGGACCCTTTGCTCGGAATTATCAGTTGAGATATCAATTATTCCATTAGACAGTTGGTTGGCTGGTTGGTTGTCTGCCATTATCTAGAAAGCAACTATATGGCATACGCTAAAATTAATCCCTCACAGAGTTTATTTCCATAATAGTTGGCGAGAACATCAGAATAATGGGGAGCTCACAGATTTGGAAAACCAAACAATGAAATTTAAAATTTATAATTGTAACCAGTGATAAGATAGCAAATTTTTGAAATACTTTTCATGATCCTTCATGTCTGAACCTAAGAACAAGAAAATAAAATTAGCTTGTTTAACAAATCACAGAGTTGATGAAATGTATATTCATTCTTATTGTAGTTTTTTTTCCAATTACTTCTAATTTTTCAAATGCAATATTGTATCATTTTACTGCTGATGTTAATTTAGAAGTATCTTGAATACTTTACATGAAATTTGCTAGCATTAAAATTCACAGTTCAACAGTACCTAATGTCCAATAAACTTTGCTTGGAGCATAGTCAATTTATGAAACATTCTAGGCATAGTTGATTTAGAGTAATAGCAAATGGATTCAATGCAAATTTAGAGAATTGTCAATAAGACCAGATTTTTGTCATAAAGTATTATGTGTAGGCAATTTAACAGCTGCCAAATTGGTCAATGAAAAGCACTTCATGTTTTCCATCGCCTTCTCTTCTTCCTCTCCAAAGGACCAATGTTAAGTAAAATTTGAAAAGGCTATTGCAAAAAAAAATCAACTCAATATCAAATTTCAATTATTTTTGTTTACTTGTATTAGTTGGGTTAAGGTGGATGTTGGGTTATAATACATAAATGTCTACGCAATAAAATTTAGAAACTTTCTAAAAACTCAATATTATGAATTGTGAAAATCAAGTATCTCAAAACACTAGTACTATTATTCATATATATTGTACTTTTCCAGTGATATTTTTTCTTCAGTCAAGTGAACCTATAAAGAGGTAGATTGACGTTTCTGTGAGCAATAAATAAAAATTAAAAATTAAAAAACCAGTTATTTTCTTTAAAGTAGGTACTTTTGTGGCCCACTTTACTACTAAACAAAATGCATGTAAATTTCATGCTACAATGACTAAAAGTTGTGGGAGAGTTTGAGCTCACATCTTCAGTTCATTTCAGCTTTTTGAATGCACCCTTGATTGCATTGTAAGTGTATGATATGTCACTTCTCTTCTTAAAGATCATATTGGGTCACTCATTCAATATTCTACATGAAAGCAAAAAATACACAGAGCATCATCCTGGCCCAGCAAAGGCAATCGATAAAATTGAATGGACTAGTTTCTGCGAGTAATGGATCACATGAATTTTGAGTTGGGTAAGTAAGCAATAGAGCATCCATTAGAATTAGTACCAGAAATGGCTGCACCATATACCATATAGACAAAATATATATGTTGTGGCTCAGATATGGGAGGATGTTGCAAAAATCCAGACAGTGATAAAAGACCAAAGTGGGAAAAAGATAGGTTTTTAGTCACATTATGACTAAAAGTGAGGTGCATATGTTTGTGGAAGGAGACATATTCCATCCTCCACATAGGAACTCTATGCAATGTTGTATGCACTTTCTAGGAAAATAAAAATGGGATGGGGTTATGTACCTAAAGAAGGAAGCAGATTACTATGGAGATATGGTGATCTTTCCCTTTATAGACCACTATCATCTATTAGTGCTCAAGACCCTTGCTATTGTAGAGTTTGGGGTAAGAAATAAGTTTCATAATGTTAAAAATGTGATAGTTTCACATTCTATAATATTTTGTAGGACATGTTTTTTTTAATTAAATTATGTTGAATCATAGATTATTTTTAATTTTAAATCATCTAATAGGTCAATTGTTGTCTATTTTTAGAAGAAAAAATAGTAATAAGATCAATTGTGCTACTTTATTGGTACCAATACTGCATAATTATTGGGGCATTTATGTATAAGTGGCATCAATTGTGCAAATGTTTTGGTTGTCAAAAAAGATGGGTAATGGGACTATAGGGAATATGTTTTCAGAGGACAATTTGAAATGACCCTTGCATGAATAATAGATCCCACATAAATTATCTTTACTATTTAGAAGCTAGAATAATAGCTATCCCATATGAAACAACAAAAAAAAGTATCAAAATCGAATAAATTGTTTAGGAGCTTAGAATGCACAAAGTTGTACCCTTCACTTAAAATTGTAGATGAATCTCATATCTAAATGAATCCTATATCTAGATTTAGAGAAAATAATTGAATTGAAAAAAAGCACAGTCCAACTACTATTTACCTTACAAAATTATCACTACATCCAATCAAATTTTAAAATATTATGATTTTTAGTGTAAAATATATTCATTATTCTAACTCATCATTTGCTTAATAAAGTATTCAAGTTTGAAATTTGACATTTATCATAGCTCCTAATTTTGTTTATTAAATCTTCCTACTCTATTCCCATTGTTGTATTGCAATGGATTTCATGTTGTCATGATATTAACCCTTTTTTTGGGTTCTCAAATAGAGAAAAACTTTTGAAGAATTCAATTACAATATACTCACTTAAAGTCTCAATTGTAAATGCTTAATCATTTAAGTTGTGATAGATGTTTGAAAGCCAACATCATTGATGTGCAGGTGAAAAACATGAGCTCAAAGTACATAATGAAATGTGATGATGATACTTATGTGAACATTGATGCAGTGGTAAAGAAGTTGAATGAAATAGGGGATAACCAGAGTTTTCTCATGGGTTTATTCAACTAGGACCAATTTCGTAGGAGGGAAGGAAAATGGGCAGTCACTTATGAGGTAATATGATAGAAAAATGTTCCACACCTTGCATCTCTATACTTGAACTCTTTAAAATAGATCAAACTCCATCATTTCATTTCCCTGATTAAGCTTGTAATATATTGGTTTAGGAATGGCCAGATGTGTTATGCCCACCATATGCCAATGGTCCAGCATATATTATTTCAAAATATATCAAGGTGAATTTATCATCTCTTGCCATAGAAACTATAGTCTCAGTTACCATAGTGAGAAATCTTGATAAATATTGTCGAGATAAGCTAAGAAGGGTTCCCTAGTTATGTTAGAGTGCTTTCTTTTATACACTTTTATATCATTCACGAAGCATACCCTGTGGTGGACAGTGTGTGTTCAATCTAGATCCTTATTGAGGTAACTTTCCATCTTTCTTACCCACTCACACACACCATCCTAGTAGACCATCTTTAGTTCTAGTAGATCTTAGAATATCAAATGTCAAGGTATGTTTCTTAAGCAGCTGGAAATAACAGTGTTTCCATGCATAAGTCATACTAGTTTTGAGTATGAATCTGAATCACTTGTGGAATGTGTTAGGGTTCATTTTTATTGGTTGCAATTGCGTGGAAATGTTACAAAGCATACCCAAGCAATTTAGGGGTTGTCATGGCAATTACAACTTGATTGAGGATTGGTTCCAATCCTCAATTTGGTTCCAGCATTTTTGTTACCTTATGATAGGCAAAATCCTAAATGACAATATCCAAACACTTAACAACTGCCATTACTATGCATTTCATGTGAGCAGTCTCATAACAACAAGGAAAAATATAGTTTCTCAATAATATGTGTACTTTATTTCATTCACAACACAAACTTTTGATGCAAATAGGAAAGGGGTTGTAGCAGTGCATCAACCACAACAGATATTTTCATTTCTTGAACTAAAACTATCTACATTAAATCCCTTATGATGAAATTAAAAATTTGTTTAAAAGTGTACATAATATCCTTGGACGGAGATAGAAAATATGTCATTACATACCTACGATTTTCAAGGTCTGCAATTGAATAACCCAGAGTAGCATGAATATTGAAGCATAAGAATTTGGTCCTCTGCAACAGTCCAACAATATGAAAGGTTAGATTCATTATTCGATAAAGCCTGTAAAGAGAAGCATGAGAAAGATTAAAAACAAAACCATATAGAAACTTCTATAAAACCCCTACAACTTCGCTTGGAAAAGATATATCTTCGACGAATGTTGTTTACAAATTGGTTCTCTGCATAATTAATAGGAAAAATAGAATAGGATGTTGTGTATACCATATGGAGTGAGTGGATGATCAATGTGCAATTAATGAGAAACAAAACAACTACTGAGGGGATGATCACTGTGCAATTAATGAGCAACAGAATGACCAAAAATATAGGAGCTTATCCAAAAATGGAGGAGCTTATTCCAAACATCCAATGTCCTGTTGCCCAAAATCTAAACAAACTCGGGTTGAGGAGGGAAGAGAATCTTGCAGAAATTCACGAGAGCTCTACGTTTGCAGATTTTTAATGACTGATCGGATATTATTTTCCATATCAGACAATTCCATCAGTGGGCTATACCCACAAAAAAGCCTATTGACTTAAAAATAAAATGTTCTAATTAGATACTAAACTAGCACTTGCACCAATGAGGTGCAATGGTCATGTCGATAGTACACATGTTGTATGATAATTGAGAGGTAGACTTGTATACTCCTCTAAGAACTGTAAGTCTGGCAGTCTTCCACACTCCACTTTACTCACTTTTCATGTACCAAAACCATCAAAACATTGCATAGACTTGTTGATTGAAAAGAAAATTGAATGAATAGTTCCCAAAACAAAATATTCTTCACAACCTAAAAAATTGATACAAATATAGATGAGTAGTACAACATGGTCAACTTTCAAGATTATTATGAAATCACTTAAACGATAGTTGAAGGAGATTAGTTATCATGTGAGAGTTGTAAAAATAGCTTCTAATAGGTTGGGACATCCACAAGTTGCCACTGACATGTCATGGTCCATATTTGACATTATACAAAAATAATTTGCAGGACAAGCCCTAAAATGCAGGAAGTAAACTCTCAATCTTCTTATGGATTTTGGTATTCTGGCTCTGGCTAGTCCTTCAAAATTGAATGGCTACTTAAATAAAAAATCTTAGCAAAAAAATGAATAGGCTATATGATTCTTGTCAATAATATAACGTGAAATGGAATTTGACAACATATCATTGGAATTATGTCTGGTTGTGGGTACACGTATTTGTGTTTCTCCTATTGCAATCCTCTATCCAACAACATTTGCATAAAACATACCAGAAATTGCAGGCACAAAGACGCCACTGCATTAAAAAAATGTAAAAATCAAACTCTCTTTCAAATTCTATTTTTCTTGAATGGAAGAGTTTCATCTTTTCATCAGAAAGCATACTAATTTCTTGTCAAAATAGTCAAGAATGTCGCATGATAGGTAGTTATATAATGGAATTCTTCTATCTATACATATATAAATGCATACAAATTATGAGTTAACATACATTATATAAAACATATCAAACCTATCAAGGCCAGAAAATAAATAGAGTTTAAAGAGTTTAAAAACTTACGCTAACAGATGGGCTGAAAACCCCATCTGACACTCCAGACAACATTTTGAAAGCTTAGACTCCAACATCTACATTTGTAGAGCGCACAATATTCCTCTCCTCTTCATTAAAAGTCCTCACTCCGTAGAAAAATATCAAAGATTTTTAAATTTCAAAAGGAAAGTCTAAAAAACATAAAAAAATCAGCATAGAAGAAAACTCTCTAGCTATCTCCTAAGCCAAAACTTAATTCTGCATCACATGCATCCTGGAAAATTCAACCGACTAATTGAAGACAAACACATACTTTCTAAACTTATACCACAAAAAATGAAAAAATTGAACTTGCAAGCCCTTTCTGGCAATACTAGCACATCAGACAGATATTCCACCTGCACTACCATCTCCAAAGGCATTAGACAAAGCTTTTTGTACCAGATCTTTGTACATGGACTGGGGGATAAATTCCTTAAGAAAAGTTAGCTGAAACATTCATATTTTGAACATTAAGCCTGAAATTATCCAACCATACTAAAATTATTCACATCTAAATGGATGTTTTGAATTTGTAATTAGCATGTTCACCAGGCGGGGAGATTGAGAAAGAGATTATCTCATCACATTTGTAAGCTTGGGAGCTGATTCCACCTAAAACCAATTATACAAAGTTGTAGCTAACAAAAATTTATGCCTTGGATGAATTTCACTTGGCCAATTTCATTGATAATGGTGATTATTATTTATCGATTTCCATGTTCAATGATCCAATAATAAATAGGCAAATTGGTCAGCAGATACTTGATTTTAGGAGAATTTTATTTTAATATTTAAAGGCCAGAAAGAACTAGTCTCGGGCAAGATTGTATTTCTAGGTTTTTAAAATCCAGACAAGAAAGGATGTTGTTAAAAACTATAAAGGATGTTGTCAAAAACCATAGTGAGTTCCTGCATGAAACTTTATCTAGTCAATATTATGGAATGGTTAAATTGAAGATGCAATTCTATTCTTGATGAAGGAGAAGTTGAAACACGTTGGCAGAAAGGATAGTGTTAAAAAGGCACTAGCTCAATATAGTGTTTGATGAAGATTGTAATTTTACCATCTAAATAAAAAAGGAAGGGTTGCAGGGCAGCTAAGTTCTTGCCCAAGATTGAAATAATGGTCATGATTGTTTGAATAAAAATCATAATAGAAACAACACTTCCCCTTTTGTTTGTGTATCCTAGATAATTTATTATTTTGAAAGTGACACACTCCTTCAAAGAAAGTCCTGAATTCATTGCTTCTCCTACAAATTCCATTTCCTATATATCAACCTTTCCTCCAATACATCTCAAAAGCACTCTAAAAAAACTTACTAAATCCCCCTGCTTCTTAATCACTTTATCATTGGCTTCCTTGCCCCAAAATCCTAAATGAGGAAATTATATTAAACACAATTCTATGAAAAATACAACTTCTTGAAGATCCCCATCATAACTATCATGGTTGCATCCACCCCATGTAGTACAAATGATCCATGACTTAGTAAATTCAAAATTGAATTCCCAATGGATTTGTACAATATTAAAACCATCTCTCTATTTAAAAAATTCATGGATATATTAACTAAATGGTCCAAAGAAGTCAAAATAGAAATAGTCAAAATAAAGTAATACCCAATTAGGGAGCATTGAATATAAATTATGCCAGACCTTTCCTGTCAAGTGATGATGCTACATTATTCTTTGCAGACCCAAGTGTCGTGGCCAAGGAAGAAGAAAATGAGAAGTCTCCATTTCCAACAAACAAAATCCTATGTAGGCTGGAATAGTGCAAATGTATGATCTGGAATGGGATGAACCTTCGCAGAAATTTGGTTACAAAAAATCTACAATCATCTCATATATAGTCCACTATCCACATTCAAGAATGTCCCCATAGTCACACAGGACAAAGAGATTCTCCTTCCTCAATGTTACTCATCTGAAAACAAAACCAATTTTGGGAATAAATTTAAAGAATCTGACATCCCTCAACATTTCCATGAAGATATTATAAAATGTTTTCTGAAAAGTGGCCAATACTTTGCATGAAACTAAAAAATCCTAACATTTGTAAAATATTTTCTTCTAGCTTTGCCAAAGTAGTAGTTTTTCACTTTTTAACTAATAAAAGTAGCGCAATTTGAGAACCACCTAGTATTATAAATTAGTGATTCTCTGAGAACTAAATAGAATCATTTAAATCAATAAAATATGTATCAGTCTGCCAATACAAAGTGAAAACCAATCATTGCAAAGAGTAGAATCATTTTTAACATTAAAAGAGGGTTACATTGACAGTCTGTTCATTAAAAACACCAACACTCAATAAGTATTTTCCTCTAGAGATGTTTACTCATCATCTTTGTTGTTGTTACTAGATTAGCCTTTTATCTGAATTCTGATTTTTTGAAATATCCATTCAAGTGTACCTTGTTGGCATACAATTTTACAACTATCCTTTAACCATCCAAGTGTCCTCAAAGCAAGTAGCACTCAAGCATACCACACTCTATTTAATTCTTCATATAGGTACCTTGCATTTTTCATCTACCCATAATTTCCAATATTCCAAAAAGAGAATTTTAGATTGCAACACTCTGACACAATTTGTCCAAATCTACTGTACTGCAAAATTATTCCATTTTGCCTCAGATCACCTATAAATCTAAACAGCCCCAGAACATGACATCTTATAACTATTATTTTCTATACCATATGCACCTTCAACACTAAAATTATAAACATTAAGGCCAGGAAGAAATAAAGACCAGGAGTAAAAACATATTTGCAGTTCAGGAAAGAACAAACCCAAATTTCTAGGATTGTTTCCCTTATGAACTTGTAAAAGTTTGATGTTGTAGATTGGAAGTGGAAATTGTTAAAAACTATTAAATACGTTGTAAGGCTTGTGACGAATGATATTGTGAAGCCTAGCCAAAGAAGAATGATTAGAAAAACAATACCAAATCTAAAAAATGTATTAGACCATATGATAGTAACAGGAAATATATTTAAAAAATCAATATAATTATGTAACTTGTGAAAAAAATATGTCAAGATGAAAGGCAGCTTCCTCAAGCCCATCTCCCATGACCAGCATGATTTGAGACCTCAGATAGAGTTGCTGTGAAAATAAACGTACATTCATGTAATCTACACATAACCAAAACCTTCTAAGAACTCACAAAAATGTGCATACTGAAGAAACTGTAGCTTTAAAACCATAAACGCCACGTCTCCTCTGCATGCATGTAGATATATGAATCTCTATTCTCCACTTGTCAATCACTCTTTGTTGGAAAGTTAACTATACTAAAATATATGACTATGATTTAGTGTTGTCATTATGGAAACAAAGTCATATGATGTTATGGAGTCAGCGCAAGTAGTTAGAACATCAGAATTTAGTTAAGTATGGAAGACTAGACAGTTAGCAAAGTACCATGTCAACAGAGCATTAGCACACGTGTGTATGACTAAGTTATGGCACGTGCCCTTGAAGATAATCTTTTTGGTATGTATTCATGCTAATTCTAAGAGTGCATGATCAGATAAGTCTGTATGATGAAGATACAGCTAGTTGAAGAGTGACAGACAGTGAGCGACAGAATAGAACAGAGCATGGAGTCGACTGTTGGTATTTTGGTTAGCACTTGTAATATTGTTTTGTAAAGGCTATGCACCTATTGTATTTAGGTCTTAGAAATGTTAATATTATTGTTTGTAAACACTCTTGAGCCAATTCACTTGGAAGCGTTATATGTAATAGGTTGAAGGCCGACCTAGTTAATAGTTTTGTTTGCGCATATAAATAAGACATGCGCCTTTGTAATTATGTATGGGAGAGGAATAGAAAGTTGATCAGAGCAGAGAAGATGCAAAGAGTAGTTAGAATGTTGTAATGCTTTACAAGAGACTAAATCATAAGTGCAAAATGGAACTGATCTGACAAGCAGTGTCACAACAACAGTTCACCTTGTAGATATAGTATGTATTTGAGATCCAGAAGCTTGTAGTCTTCACCCACTTGAGCAGTGAGCTCTAGGTGTATGGTGAAAATGTGACCACACTTCTATGAATCCTTACATGCAAGGAAAATCAAGAATGAGCCCTCACAAATCGATCCGCAGCTCTTTATGTATGGAGTTGCAAGATATGGAATTTGCTCTCAGCTAGAGCTATAAACTTGTGACCTTGCTAGTCAACCACACAATGAGAGATTCCAAATCAAAGACAAGGGCAATAATGCCAATATCCCCAATGAAATCAAGATGTATGTGCAATGCAATGCAACCTATATGAGTATGCAAGTTACTCTATGAAAATGAAAGTACAAATTATGCTATGAAAGGAAAGTACAAATATTACAACCTTCCTAATTAGGCTATGTTAGATTAATATATTACATAAAAAAGGAAATCTAAGCTAAGAATGTCATTATCATGCAACTATGAAAGCAAATATGAAACTAGATGAAATGCAACAAAAGGCTTCAAAGCTTGGATGCAAAGGTGTCTTCAAAGCAAGCTCCAAATAAACCTAGAAAACCTATAGCATAACAATAGCATAAAAATATAAGATATCTCAAATGAAGAAGAGAACTCTTCTTTTATAAGAAATGAGGTGAAATGGACCATTGAGATTAAGAGGCAAAAGAATTAATCAACGGTGGAGAAAAATAGAAGCTTAATCCTTGTGCACAAATATCTTCCAATGAGAAAATAGGAGTTGACTTTTGTGTCCATATGAGACAAAAAGTACTTTTTCTCTTTTTATAAAATAAGAATGATGCTTTATTTGTGCAACTTAGGATAAGAAGAAAAGTGAGGGCTTTTATTTAATAAAAGGGGAGGAAATATTCTTTTTAATTAAATAAAGACTTTAGGATAAAATGGTTGGCCCATGGAAAATAATCGAAAATGATGAAATTAGGATTTGATCAAGAAATTGATAGTGTTGAAAAATATTGATTATTGATAAAATTGATTCAGAGATAAATAAATCAAATAAATGGGGCCCAAAGTCTAGGCGACCATTTTTGGGTGCATACATTTGCCCCTCTTTGACTAATGTGTGATCGATCTGGGAACACATGTAGTCAAAGAAGAATTGAAATGTGAGATCGATTTGGGATCACAAAACAACTTAGATGTGAGGTCGATTCAGGATCACACTCGGACAAACATAAACAAAGGCCTTTGAACATGAGGTCGATTCGGGATCATATCCAAAATAAGAGATAAGAATCTCAAGCTTGAGAAAAAACTCACAAAAAGATAGTTGAATCAAGAAAATTAAGGAATCAAGGATTAAAATCCAATAGGTACTGCCCCCTCAGAATCAAAATTGAAATCAGGTAGAGGAGAACAACAAAATGATAAAGATTTGATCAAATCATAATTAATCACAATCGAAGATAAGGTCAATAAGATAACCATTAAGCAATGAAACATGCCCCAGTGATGAATTAGAAGAAAAGAAGTAGGGCGAATGAAAGACTAGAAAATTGAGAGACATGGAAAGGAAGAAATTCCATCAAAGATCAAAAAATTATGCCTCAAAAGAGTTTGTCAACTGCGTAGAAGAGGGAGAAGATTTGAAATGTAATTTTGACTATCAAGATGACCTCGGATTTTGATTTCAAGTCCAAAAATGGATCTAGGACGTCGAAATTAGCTAGGGGTGCAATTTTTGCGCAATTCCAAGGTGTTCTGAAAATTAGGTCAAAAAGTCAAAATGCTATATAAGGGGTGAAAATGTCATAGAAAAGGATGTGAGATGAAAGACAAGTGAAAGACATGATCGAGAGGAAGTGGAAGGTGAGTGCAGTTGACCAATAGGTCCACCTAAGATGGAAAGGAGAGCTCTCTCCATATGCAAGATGCAAAACTAAACTAACATGAACCTAAAAATGCAAACTACTATGAAAGTGGTTGACTTGCAAGGTCACAACGCTAATAGACATCTAATTATCATCATCGAGCATTATTGGTAGCGTCATCAGATCATACAATGCACACTAACATAACTATGTGAATGTGAATATGATCTTTATCAGATAGAAATGTGGAAATCCCACCTAGGCATCAAAGACATGTAGGTCAAGATGACTAGTGCAGTGAGATCACCTAAGTTTGATATGGCAAGATTATGCTTGTATTAAGACACATGAAAGTCAGGATAACTAGAAGCACGCACTCGCATAAAATAGTCAAGGATAATACCTTGTAGATCCTAAGTGTCAAGTAAGACCAACATAAATGCTCATGACAAATAAGATCAACAAAATATTCCCACAAGTAGATAAAGAAATAAAAGATGTTCTCATACCCTCAATCTTCTAGCTATGCATCATCAAAAAATTCTCAGGGAGAGACCACTCATCAAAGAAATCCTCATAGACAGCACACAAAGAAAAATAAAGTCAACATATCTCAACAAGTTGATTGTTTAAGTGTGTGTGTGTTGGTCATAGAGTCAAACTTTGAGTATCAAATTTGCTAAGGAGAAATATTGCATCATACTAGACTGTCGATGGGATATCTAATAAGTGTTAAGAAACACTCAACGCAAGGGTAGTGTTGAGAAACACTGTTTGAAATTTTTTTGGGACTTTTATAATTTTTAGGATTTTTGAATATATAATTTTTTTGGTGAAACATCAAAGCGTCTATTGCTAAGATTTCACTAGGATGCTCTTTTTTTAGGACATTTTATGATTTTTAGAATTTTTGACAATATATCATTTTTTGGGGATTTTTCAGGATCATATATGAATTTTTTTGGTATTTTTTTCAGGATCATAAAATATGTACAAAGGATGCCCCTAGACAGAATGGGAATCAAACTCTTTAAGAAAGATCACATCGTGCAGTCCCAATGTCAAGCAAGGTGGAGAACAAGAGGGATTAGCAAGTTGGTGGAAGAGATGGAAGATAAGAGAATGAAGGAGAATGAAGGGAAGAAATCCTCAAAGGAAAACTCCTCAAGAGTACCCAAGCTAGGGAAAAATTGTCATGAAAATCATATTCGGACAAGCAATGAAAGGTCAGCATGGGATAAGCCACAAAAGCGCAATGTAAGAGCACGAAAGGATGCAGTCCAAAGAGGGTAGACATGTCAAGAGACTTCATAGCATCATATTTTACTCTTTTTATTAGATCAAGACCAAGGGGAAAAAGATAGCGAAATGCTAGAATGAAGGGAGAAAAATAGATATGAAGGCTAAAAATGAAAGGAATGAAAGCAAGATCATCTTAAGATAGCTCACAAGATAGTCAATTGTTCGTGCATAGTTCAACATTGTCAAGATCAAAGATGGAATGGAATGGATGAAATATGTAGAAGAACTACGCATGATGCCTAATTGCTAGGTTTTCATCACAGTACTTATCCAAGGTGCCACAAGGGAGTGGTTTTCACCATAGGATGAATTTATTACTCTTTACTTTTGCTACCAAGGCGCCTGTTTCCAAGTTTTCACCATGGCACATTTTCAATTTTTTCAATTTTTTTTTTTCTTGTTTTCATTTTTGAATTTTTCTATTTTTTGAAATTTTTGGAAGAAGACAATCTTTTCAGATAATGCTCCTTGAAAGGATAAACCATGGTATGCCAAGGATCCAAAATGATATGCTCAAAGATGCTGATAGGGAAAGGAAGATGAAAGAGAAAAATGGAGGATAAGGTTTTATGTAAAGCGAGTGAGGTTGGAAGATAGGAGGAATAGGATAATGATGAAAAATGATAGAAGGTAGAAAAATAATGAATGGAAGGATTGTGAAAGGGTAGATGGAAAAGAAGGCAAGATCAACATCAACACACACCTTGAAGGGTGGTGAGAGGATGAAGGAAACTTGAATGAAGGAAGACGTGAAGGAATATGGTGAATATTTAGCAGAGGTTGTGGTTCAGGTGCACAGAATGAAAAAATATTTTTGGAAGAAGATGGGGTGGAGGCCTTTGGAAGCTTGAATGTCAACTTCACTTGTTGTTCAACATGAGACTCTCTCAAGAGAGACTTTGGAATCCATATAGCCTTAGGCTTTTCATTTTCTTTTGATGATTTAGAGAGAATATCTTGAATGATGGATTTTGGAACCCATACTTGTCTTGTAGTTTTCTTCTTAGATATCTCTTTTGACTTTATGCCCCCATGTCAATTAGAGGAGACATGGTGATATTTTTTTGATGGATTCTTATATTGCTTCTTTTTCTTGTATTGAACATTCAAGTTACTTCCAAAAGACTTGGGACTTGTGGAAGAAGAAGGAGGATATGACTAGTTTAGATGGGTGGATGAATGAAAAGGATTCAAGGGTATGCATCCATGTTGATCTTGAGGAAGGATAGGAGGTGGAGGAACATAAGGACCCAAGATGGATGATGAATTAGGAGAGTTAGGAGGGGAAAGTGAAGGGACATAAGGACCCAATATGGAAGGTAGATGTGAAGTCCTTAGCAATGGTGGAAGAGGTCCAAGGATAGAAGTGGAAGACGCAAAAGGATAATCAATAAGTTCATCAACATCTATATCACAACCAAGGATATCAGCATCTTTAGAGTGAGCATTAGAATTTTCAACAGGATCTTGGACATCTTGAATAGGAGCAGTTTCTTTGATAGGATCATTCAAAGCTTGCGAAGACTTAGGAAGAGTAGAAAGGGGAAGTGAATATGGAGTGGTAGAACAAGAAGATGGAAGGCTTTGATCTTGACAAGGATCTTTGGATAGAACAAGCATAGAATTTTTCTCTTGATTTTCAATAGGCTTATCATTAGAAGTAACAACATCATTTTCAATAACCTTAATGGAATTCTCATCTTTGGAGAGCGCAAGTGTGGTAAGGTTATTTTGATTATCAATAAGCTCAATGGTGTAAGTAGTAACTTGATCTTGCTTAGAGGAAGAATTAAGACATGGTGGAATGAATGAGGAAGGGCGTAAAGGATCAAAAGAACCATGAAACAAATAAGAGATATCATGAAAAGAATTGGATGACATGGAGGGTTCTTGATCTTGATCTTTCTTTATGTTCTTTTCTTTATCATTTTTAGAGTCCTTTTGACATGGAGCCACTTCTAAGGACAAGGAAGAATGTTGGAATTGTATGGAAGACTTTGGAAGAGATAGTGAAAGACCAGCTGAAGTAGCGTATAAAGGCTTAGGCTCTTTAGGTTTAGCATTATTGAAAGTATTTGCAGCCAAGTGAAGGTTAGCTTTAGTATCTTTAAGAGGTGGCCCTTGAGAATAACTATAGGGAACCGCATGAAAAGCATTAGGATTTGAATCGGATGAAGTATTTGTGAAAGATTTGGAAGACTTGGTGACTTTAGGAGATGTAAGGGTATTGGAGGAAGTAGAGGATGGAAGGGAACCATCACAAGATAAAGGTTCAACATTAACATGATCTTGCTTGAGAGTGAGATCTTTTTTTTAGCATGAGAGTTTTTAGAAGAGAGATGCTCATAGTATCTATGTTTATAATCAGCATGGAAAATTTTCTCTTCCTCAATAGTAGCAGATGTATCATATTGTTCACAACAAATATCATATTCTCTTTCAAAATCAGAATTATATGGATCCCGATCACAATCTATCCAATAGGATGACCCTTTAGTAAGTCTAAGCACACGACGAGGACTCTTAGGAACATAGGTGTCATAGGTATCATCATGTTGCTCATTATGATATGTTTTGATATGAGGAGTAAGAATCTTGGCAGAAGTAGAAGATGAATGAGATTGTGAAGAAGAGGAATTTGAATGATGTCTAGAAGAGTCATGACAAGACTTGGAAGATGAGGAATTCAAATGATGTCTAAAAGAGTCATGATGAGACTTGGAAGGTGAAAAAGAATGATAAGATTTAGATGATGAAGAATGTTTGGAAGAAGAAGATCATGATATGATCATGTCTATGATTCTAGCAAAGGCATCTGATTTAATCATCTTTTTTTTTATTTTTGCCATAAGTTTATCACCCATGCAATATCTAGAAGGGCTATTGGAGGAATAAAATTCTTCAAATTGAGCAATGAGTTCAAAATCATCTATTCTCAAGAGAGGTTCCATAACAAGATAGTTGAAATTCATGGTTGTAGAAGAGAAGGAATCAAGCATGGAAGAAATGAATAGAAGAGATGAATAGAAGAAGGTAGACTGGATAATAAGAAGAAAGGAATCAAGAAGACATGAAGAATTTAGGAAGAAGTATGAAGAAAGAAGATAAAGGATGAAAATGGGAGACTAGAAGACCAAGAGTCATTGTTTGCAATTTGATACCATTGAAATTCATATGGGTATTGAGCAACATGTCACAACACCTAAGATTCGACCTAGACCAACCAAGGAAGACTGGAAGATGACACAAATCAGCTCAATGACGACAATTCTTAGGGGGATGTGCGATGAATTTTTAGTATTATACGACTCTTGACCCATGAGTGCTAAAAATCTTAATTTTAAGGACAGTTTGAAGGTTGGTTTTTTCGATTTCAATCACAATGACAGTAGTAAATTGACAAGTTTGCAAACAGTATGGGATCAAACATGTCATAAAACACTTGAAACAAGGGCAAAAGCAACCTTGCCAAGACAAGCACTTGTGATATCAAAATAGAAAACCTTATGAATGCTACCATTTTGTTTGAATGTTGAGAACATTTACACTAGCATAGCACAATGAAAACACTTCAAGCACTTACTACCTAGAAATTCAAGGCTCATTACTTAGCAACTTGGCCCACAACTTGATGCTCCCTTGCCTCACACAAAGTGGTTGCCCACAATAGATATTGGTGTTGTCATGGAAGTGTCAAAAGCACAACCAAAGGAACACATATGGTGAGTGTCTTGGGGTGATCTAGGTAAGTCCACTTGGATCAATCCTTGCACCAAGAAGCTAAGTGGAAAAATAGGGTGGCTTCTATCTATGGTTCTTAATAAGGGCTTCCATTCATAGCACCCCTCTTGCTCCTCATAAAGGAGTAGGACCTCGTGGCCTCAAGAGTACCTTAAGCATTCTTGCTTGACATTTTCCTCATGGTCACAATCCCATAAGCTACTCACATCAAGCGAAGACAAGTGCTATGTCTACCAAGGTTTTGTGTCCTCGATAGCCTTGAGATTATAGTGGGTTGGAATAGCTCGGTATTATCTTGTCCCCACTTGGGTCGTTCCTCTTGATTGCTCAAGAGTAGGCCCGCTAAATGATTCTAAATCTAAACAAAGAGTAGATCAATTTTTGAGGTTCAAGGTTTTTGGTTCACCACAAGGGTGAAGAGCATACTCCCCTATCTCAAAAATTTCTCCCAAACACACCAAGCAAATATTCAATTACCCCCTTGCTTTCAAAATCCCAAGATGGGTCAAGATTTTTGTTTCACCACAAGGGTGAAGAGCATACTCTCCTACCACCTCAAAATTCCTACAATAAGGTATTAAGTGCCTATGAAATGAAACAACTAGTATATTCCGCACTCAATAAAGAAAGTAATTAAACAAGCACTTGATTTGGTTTTTATGCTTAGGGCAACCCTGCAAAAACTATTAGTAGCCCTCTTTGACATGCATTCTTTTGAAAAATTTCAAGCAATGGGAGCACCTATAAAACAACTTGTTAGACCAACAAGAGGTTAGGAAAACCCAAAATCTAAGTGAAACAATGCAAGATCTAACTAGAAGATGTAAATAAACTCTATCTAAATGCAATGAACAAAAACAACAAGCTATCTAAGATCAAACTCAGCTAAATAACTCAAATTAAAGCTTTGTACTAGTACAAGTGACACACTCCAAACACTAGAAATATCACATGATACAGTTCTATATAACAGTGCAATATTTTAAGTCTGAGTGATATTTCACCTTAAGCCAGGTGATACTTCGTCCGACACCTGGCAATAATTCCTACAACAGTCAAGCAATACTTCAATCAGGAGAAGTATCACATGATATGGAGTGAACTATCATGTGATATACTAGAATAGTATCGTATGATATACTGAGACCAAAAAAATAGAGCCTGAGAATTAAGCTGAAATTAATCCAAAAAATTGACGGAAATGCAAAAATGAAAGGACAAACTTAAGCTACTCGGCCCCACGGTGGGCGCCAAAAATGTATGGTGAAAATGTGAACACACTTCTATGAATCCTTACATGCAAGGAAACTCAAGAATGAACCCTCACAAATCGATCCATAGCTCTCTATGTATGGAGTTGCAAGATATGGAATTTGCTCTCAGCTAGAGCTATAAACTTGTGACCTTGCTAGTCAACCACACAATGAGAGATTCCAAATCAAAGACAAGCGAAACAATGCCAATATCCCCAATGAAATCCAGATGTATGCAATGCAATGCAACCTATATGAGTATACAAGTTACTCTATGAAAATGAAAGTACAAATTATGCTATGAAAGGAAAGTACAAAGATTACAACCTTCCTAATTAGGCTATGTTAGATTAATCTATTACATAAAAAAGGAAATCTAAGCTAAGAATGTCATTATCATGCAGCTATGAAAGAAAATATGAAACTAGATGAAATGCAACAAAAGGCTTCAAAGCTTGGATGCAAAGGTGTCTTCAAAGCAAACTCCAAATAGACCTAGAAAACCTGCAGCATAACAATAGCATAAAAACATAAGATATCTCAAATGAAGAAGATAACTCTCATTTTATAAGAAATGAGGTGAAATGGACCATTGAGATTAAGAGGCAAAAGAACTAATCAATGGTGGAGAAAAATGGAAGCTTGATCTTTGTGCACAGATATCCTCCAATGAGAAAATAGGAGTTGACTTTTGTGTCCATATGAGACAAAAAATATTTTTTCTCTTTTTATAAAATAAGAATGATGTTTTATTTGTGCAACTTAGGATAAGAGGAAAGGTGAGGGATTTTATTTAATAAAAGGGGAGGAAATATTCCTTTTAATTAAATAAAGACTTTAGGATAAAATGGTTAGACCATGGAAAATAATCAAAAATGATGAAATTAGGATTTGATCAAGAAATTGATAGTGTTGAAAAATATTGATTATTGATAAAATTGATTCAGAGATAAATAAATCAAATAAATGGGGCCCAAAGTCTAGGCGACCATTTTTGG
This sequence comes from Chamaecyparis obtusa, assembly GCA_027943335.1. Lineage (NCBI taxonomy): Eukaryota > Viridiplantae > Streptophyta > Pinopsida > Cupressales > Cupressaceae > Chamaecyparis > Chamaecyparis obtusa. The sequence continues at coordinate 1,836,751 of BSBK01001951.1, read as the reverse complement.
GTGCATACACTAGGACAGTGTGTCCCCACCCCTAACAGGGTTAATTTTCAAAGACTCCTAATAGGGTCTGACCCTTGACCAGGTCACTGTACTAAAAGCATTGTAAAGATCAACTCCTAACAGGGTTGCAAGATCTTCTAATAGGGATCATAAAACACTAATGCAGTTATTAGTGGGTGTCAATTCCCACCGGGGTTTTTACCTAATTGGGTTTACCCGTAATCATCTTTGGTGTTATGTGTTATGGTTGTTTATCTTTCTTGCATTAATATTCATTTTAGTACTTAAGAAAATAAGTTAAAGATCAATATATTAGAAAAAGTAATAATATATAGAACACTGATTCACCCCCCCTCTCAGTGTTCCCATTCCTAACAATTGGTATCAAAGCTCTGGTCCTCTGAAGACAAGTTTAACCACTTGAGGAGATCATGGATAAGGGAGAAATGAAACATTTGAAAAAGAATCTTGAAGCAGCTCTTGAAGTCCTTGACAGATCCAAAAAAGAAATTGAAGAACTAAAAGAAAGGGTTAGTGATTCTCATGTAGTCATAAAAAAACTAAGAAAATATTTGAAAGACTATTCCACAAGTGATTTGGGAAAAATGGTTAAAAAGATAAATGAGGAAAACACATCTCTAAAAGATCATATTGAAGAATTGGATGAAAAGTTACTTAATAATCAAGAAGCCTATGAGGAGAAGGTCAAATAAAACAAGCAGTTGGATGAAGAACTAAGGCAAGCAAACATGAAAATCTTGGAATTAGAATACATCAAGAAACAAGTGGAATCTAAATTGACTGAAGCAAAGAATCATATTGACAAATTGCACACAAGAAAGGATCTAATAGAGTCACAGTTGTATGCATAGAAGGTTAAAGGAGACACCAGCAGTATTGGATTCAATGAAGCACAAAATCAGATCAATGACATGTGAGAAAGAAAGAAAGCATTAGAAGAATCTATAGAAGCTCAGAACATAGGAAATCATACAGAAGCTGAAGCTGAACCACCTAAGGATGAGTGCAAGCTAGTAAACAAAACTTGTTATGCCTGTAACAAGCATGGACACATAGCAAGAGATTGTAAAGAGGTAAGACCTTTCAATGGTTACTATTAATTGTGTAATAAGTTTGGTCATAGAGCTATGAATTGTAGATCAAATCAAAGAAATCAGAGTCAACAAAGTCAGAGAAATCATCCTCAGCAAAATGTTAGAAGTCCTCAGAACATTACATGTCAGATATGTAACTATAATGGTCATTCAGCTAGATAGTGAAAATTAGTAACTCGCATCAATGCACCTAAGAATATAAGGCCTCCATTCATTTGTCACTCATGCCAAGGATGGAAACGTCTCAAAATTCTGTAGATCAAAAGCGCAAAGACAAGAAAGCCCTAAAAATTAGAAGGATCAATATTGGATGAAGCAGGAGAAGTCAAGTTTGTGCAAGCTACAGAGGATGCGAGCTTGATTTGGAAGGAAGAAAAGAAGGATAATGTGGATGAAATAGTTGAGGATGCATCCGTAGTGGATGCACCTCCTATTTATGGTTAAATGACCTTCATGGTCATAGGGGGAGCTAGATTAGCTCTAGACCCCTACATAGCTGGTATACTCACCCTCAAAGTATGCACCTTTGGATATAACTATTTGCAGACTAGTTGATGTAGTATGCAAGAGTGCACTACTTGATTGTTAGCAGAAACAAAGAATGAAATTTACAGTTGCATTCTATGTTTACGCGGTAAGCATTAATGGTAGAAATCTACTTTATAGTCACCAGAGATTCACTAATCACTCATTTTCAATCATGATTAAGTGTTTGGAGATCACAGGAGCACTGGCAATTGAGTTGTAAAGCATTGTAGTTGAATTTATCAGTGAAGAAGGAAGATTGATTGTGGTAAGCCCTAGTATAGACGCGATGATCCAGAAACCCTTGGAAACCTCTATAAAGTGATAAATAAAGTAAGTCATGGCTACACCAGTTGTGTTTGACGTTGTTGAAAGGAAAAGATGTGTGTTTAAGAAGCATCCCTTCAAGTCCACCCTAGATGACCTAGAAGGAGCCTTTTCTAGAACCCTAATGAGCTTTATGCACATAGAAGACATACGCGCATATGTGTATTGCAAAAAGGAACCGGTTGGTTTGGACAGAATTAGGTCACACCTAGTCAATGATGAATTCTGATAAAACATTCATGGATGAGTTTGCACACCTTGAGAATCACCTAATCATTGAGTATGCTACAACCTATGAATTCTATAAATCTGAATGTATTAAGATCTTGTTGAGTAGAATTCATGATGACCTATTTTGGATAGGTGAAGTTCTAGTTAGAATCGCAGCTGGTCTCATTTATGAGATGATAGGACTATCAAAGACAAGCGCCATTCTTCTAGTTGGTAAGGATGTCAAAAAATTGGTTGAGCAAGCTTGTAAGTCATGCAGTGACAAGCGCAGTATGACCATAGAGCCAATTGAGGAGAAAGACATTAAGTTATTGGCTATGATTCTTGGTAATAGATTTCAACATGCAAATAGGGTCAATAGTGTGTCTGTAGCCACTATTCTTGCAGCCATCAAAATGGTAAAGGAGAATGGATAATTCAACTTGTGTGAGATCTTGTACACACAGTTGATTGACAACATAAGAGCAATCAAACATGACAAGAGAAAAGTATTTAGGTTTGGATCATTGATTATCTATATGTACTTTCATATAGTTCGAAAAGTCTCAAATTTATACCTTGATAAAAACATGCCTACTATGCCACAAATATCACTTAAGGCATCAACTGAGAGTACTCTGAAAGATTTTATGGAGTTAGAGATAAAAAAAATTTAGGATAAAGATGCAGATGAGGTATAGGATACCTGAAAGCATAGTTGAAAAGTATAAGGACAATATTTGTTTTATGGTGGAAATAGACATAACTTGTATGGAATTTGTTGAGCCTAGAACTAAGTGGATTCATCCACTTGGTTATGAAGTGGAGGAAGATGTTTTGGAAGCATATGCACAAGTTCTACTATCAGTGCCCAAAGATCCCAATGAGCCTAGATGGGGAACATATGAGGAGAAAACTAGACAAGTAGATGTAGTCCTAAACAGTGAAATGACCAAAAGGAAAGCCTCTAAAATCAAATCAAAGATACTTAAGATTCATGGTGTCACTCAAGTTGACCTAGATAATTCTAGAGAAGCTAAGATAGCTATGCAAATTGAGAGCGCATCCACTGTGGAAGCCAAGATAGAGAAGACTAATGATCTTAAGATGAAGAAAGTAAAAATTAAGAAAACTGATGATCCAAAGGAAAAAGAGAGTAAGACAGATGATATCAGTCCTACACCCACATACACAATTGATTTAGAGTCCATTGAAGCATCTCCTAAAATGCCCAAGAGGAAGAAACAAATAGCTACAAGTCATCCATTAGCAAGAACCACAAGAAGTAGAGGCAAAAATGTACAACCACCTCCTGAGGTAGGATTCTTACCAAGTTTACAAGTGTTGAGATCTAGAGTGGTAGATGAAGGTAGACTTGATCAGATATCAAAGTGAATAAGATAAAATATGGATGGGGTCCTAGAACAATGGTTTGCACATAAAAGAGACCCCAAAACCAATATTTTACACATAGATTTGAATTCTAAGGGGATGGAATATAAATCTAGAAATTCTAATATTGAAATGAAGAAATAAAAGTACTTACCTCTGAAAAGAATCAACTGAAAACCCTGTCAAATAGTCTCAGAAATTGTTGATTTTCAATATGTTAATCCGAAACTGTGAGATCTACAAAACCCAAAAATATTTTTCTTTTCTGAGGGAGGTCGCCCTTGACCTAGATAGCGGGGTAAGGTCTTACTCAGGGCAGGATCCTAGCCCTCACTGAAGGTCATCATTGACCCAACTGCTTCGATAAAAATTTTGTTCGCAGATCTCGGAAGTTCAACGAAAAGGGTATCCAAATCTTCACTTTAATTCGCCATCATGTACCTATACCTACAAGAAAAATGATTTTGTTTTTTGGATGAGGGGTTTGCCTTAGTCAAACCCCGGTTTGGAATCAACCTTAATAATGGAATTGAAATAGAGTATGCTAGCAAGTAGTAGAAGTAGATCTAACAATGAAGCTATGGTATTCAATAGATATGCGATTGTATTTCAAATGTAAACAAGTATGTTGATATGAAAGCTTGGACATAACATTAATAAATGTAAATAAAAACCTCCATGATTGTATGCTTGGAATCCACCTTGAGGGAAGAATGAATAGATCTTGAAGATGAGCAAAGGATCTTGAAGGAAGATCACACCACCATGATGGATAGATCTAGGGTTTGAATGATGAATCTTGAATGCTTGAACCAAGTCCCTTCAAAGGCTTGAATGCTTGAATCCTTGATCTTGAAAGGAGAACTTGAATGGAGAAGAGGGCTTGAATGCTTCCTTTAAAATGCTTGATAGAATGCTTGCTTGATCTTTCTTGAGAGATTGTGAGATGAGATTGCAAAACTTAATATGAATTGATGAAGAAAATGAGAGAGGAAGGCTTCATTTTATAGTGATCTAGGGCACAAACCCCTAGAGAAGGCTAAAATTGGAGAATTAAATCCTAATTAACCTTAAGCCCTAGAAGTGGACCTAGATTAAATGCAATTTAAGGATTTACCATTCCGAAACCTGAAATGGCTGACCCGAAAGCAAGAAAAATAAAAAATTTTGAAGCACGACATCCTGTAACTCCTGGAATCTAAAAATTAGACCTGGGCTCAGGAACGAGGTAGACTCCACTCTAGGTCAGGGTTGAGGTTGTCCCTGACCTAGGTCAGGGTCTAGGTCATCCTTGACCCTACCAGGTCATCTTTGACCCTGATAGTTAGAAACTCCAGATTCTCGGAGAAAACTATCAAAAAAAGGCTAGAAATAAAGGGGAGAGAAGCAGAACAGGGGGGAAATAGCTATATAATGAAAAGACCTGATAAAGGTGCTTAACATGACCCCAGACTACTCACTTGGAGGGATAAATGCTCTGAACATGGAAGTGCTTCCATTTTAAGACGATACATTAAGCCCCCACTTTAGCAAGAGTATGGACTCGATACAAAATCTTGGTAAAGGAGAAGAAATAAAATATCTGAATGGATTCACAATGAGATAAAATAACACTTAGCTAAGGACACAAGCCCCTAGTCTAAGGATTCTAACTCAGTATACACGCACAAGGGTGCGAAAAGAAAACCAAAAACAACACAAAAGAGGGGTTAGTACAAACAAACCCAAATCAATTAGCATAAGAAACCTTGCTAAGAAATATTTCTCATACTAATATCATATTTGGAAAGCTATCATAAAAGCATAAATGATTACTGTAATCACCTAAAAATGGACAAAGACAATTAAATGATAAATCAAGTCAAAGCAAAGAAAATTGAGAACAAAATTGAAGTAATTGAATCACAATGCATAATTAGCCAATCAAAATTAAAATCAAGTCTTAATTCAAGATAAATCAAAATTGAGAGTGTTTTAATTAAATGCAATCAAATCAATGTGCAATTAAATCAAATAATTGTATAGTCTTGGATTAAATTAAATTCAACCCATTCAAGGGGTACATGGCTAAAATAAATCAATTAAATCAATTAATAAATCTTAATTACTCTCAACAACCCAAAAAGAGAGGAAATTCAATCAACCAATAGGATTTGAGAGAAGGCATTCACATGGATCAAGCCAAATTCAATCTCAATCACTCAAAGTGAAAGAGAATCTTGTCCATTGATTTTTTCTACTTGTCCCAAGCTTTGAGGACACAAACTTTACATTGCCTTCAAAGGGTGGAACCAAAGACTCAACCAAGATTTAATCATGGATAACTACACTACACCCCCTACCATTGGGAAAATATATAAAAGGAAGACCAAATTCCTCATAATTTAATAACCACACATCTGAGAATTGCATTGAATCTCTTGCAATTTGAGTTTAAAACTTTGGCAATTTATATTTAATTGAGCATTTGGAATTGAGAAATTAGCTTTAGCTTTAATCATTTATCTTTCTCATTCTAGGATTGTCATTAATGAGAGCTTGCTGAGAGCTTTGCATTAACATTCTTAGTTAGAGAACCATAGGATGCTTAATTAACAATTTCTAGTTTAAATATATTGCTATCTTGTGGTTTATTTAGTTTTTATATCAATTATTGTCAATACTAATCCTATGAAGATACTTTCCCTAGTATACAATTACATAAGAAAGACAAGTGCGTCACTATAAATAACATAGCTTCATGATCCAGTCCTACTAGCATGAAAGCGAAAAGAAAGAAAAGAGAAAGTGATTACCTCACCCAATAAGATGCCCACCTTATCGTGAATCACCCTAGAGGGAGAGCCAAATAGGTAGTAAGACCCGATAGTTCACCCATAAACTATGGGCTTGCAATTGTAATGCATCTTTTGACGGCTTCTGGAATACCCATAGATCCACCTTCTTGTATCACTATGAATATGAAATGCATATCTCCTCAGGATTTAGCAACTTATGTGCATTACCTTTAGAAGATTTAGCATATCTTGAAATTGAAAATGTGTGTCCATTCAGGATTTAGCAACTTATGTGCATTACCATTGGAAGATTTAGCATATTTTGAAATTGAAAATGCGTGTCTCTTTAGGATTTAGAAACTTATGTGCATTACCTTCCAAGAATTAGCATATAAATAAATAAAAAACTATAGTACAAGGGAGACCCTATATATGCCCCCTCCTTATCATGGTTGTCTACTAGACATGATAAGGAAGAGGATACCTACTTCACAATGCAAGGAGATATCTTGTTTAATAATAATATACACCATATTCTTAGCGAGGGGTATTGACCCCTACATCCAAGAGTATAGATAATTGTGAAAAGGATATGTCACTCATGGAAAAGGATCCTCAATGAAAGAGATCTTATCAACAAGACCCCCACCATAGAGGAGTGCTTTAGATAAAATATCAACTTTCAAAGATAAATCAAGCAGGAACAAAGATTCAATCATCAAGCCCCTTGTAAAACAAGAGGAAGATGAATCTTTGGAATGAGGGAAACAACTCTAACACCAAAGCAAGGGTAAGAGTTTATAAAGAACATAATTTGCAAAATAAAGAAGAGTTGATGACCTAGGACAACAACCTCTCATATAAAAAGGTTATCCATAGTCACAACATCTGTCAATATAATGAAGTAATATTGCAATATAAGAAAATAGCACTGAGATAAGGAAAGCAGTTCCCTAGATAAAGAGAAAGAAGGGAGAAGCTTGCCCCCCAGGGATGAAAGCAAGGGATACCTTTCCAAGACAAAAGTCTTAGAAGAGATATTTTGAATAATAGAAGAGAGCAATGGATGAAAAGCTATCATAACACAAACCATCGAGATAAATGAAAGAATAACCAATTAAGCTCAAAGCATAAACATAATGGATTCTAGAAGATAGGAAGAAATATACCTCTTTCCCCTAGTCTAGAGGATAAAAGATCTATGTTATATCATAATGAGGGGTAAAATTATGAAGAAATCTCAAAGGGGAAGTTTCTTTTATCTTATCTTTATGGATCGGATAATAAGGAGAAGGTACTTTGAATAATCTTTGCACATCTATATCATGAACCATAGTTTGAACCTCAACATAAGTATGGGAAGAACTAGGAATAGAAGATGGAGAATTGGGAATATGAATATTAGGAATTGGATTAGGAAAGATGGGATTAGGATTAGGAAGATTAGGAACTAGATTAGGAAGGATACAATTAGGATTAGGAAGATTAGGGAATACTAGGAAAAGTGTAGGAAGTGATATGAATGGAAGACACAACCAGAGGAACACTTGGAACCATAGTTGGAAAAGGGTTTGAATAGATATAAGTAATACTATGGTAAGAAGGTTGTGAGGTAGGATCTTGATTTCCCATAAGATCACCACTAAGAGGAAGAGCATTAAGGGAATTCATATCTTTCTTTGCTAATGCCTCATCACTAGAAGGAATCCCAAATGGAGGTGAAGGATCTATAATGTTAGCTTCTTTCACATAAGGGGAGTGTGTTTTAGAGAATATGTCATCCTCTTGTATCAAAAATTCTTCACAAGGAGGGGATAAATCAATGTCTTTATCCAAGGGTTCATCCCAAAAAGAAAAATTATCTACAATGGTTTCATGAAGAGAGTAATCAACATCCAAATCCAAAGGTTCATCCCAAATAGGAGGATTATCCACAATGGTTTCATGAGGAAGAGAGTAATCAACATCCAAATCCAAAGGTTCATCCCAAATAGGAGGATTATCCACAATGGTTTCATGAGGAAGAGAGTAATCAGCATCCAAATCCAAAGGTTCATCCCAAATAGGAGGATTATCATCCCTATCCATAAAGCGCATTGTAGGAGTGCCATAAGTCATTAAAGCTTGATCCCTAAAGGGGAAAGAGGTAAATTGTATTGTAAAATAGGCTCATAGAAAATACATATATGAGGAGAAGAATGAACATCAATCCCCAACTCATCTTTGTAAAGGTCAATTGAAGAGGTTGTGGAGGAGGGTGAAATAGGAATAGGATCAATGGAGATCTCATTCAAACAATTTTCATCCTCACTACCATGTACCTCATTAAGGGATCTATCCTCTTTTGCAAGAAAAGCTTCATCAAAGTATTGAAAAAAAAAATCATACATGTTGAACACAAAGTAATGCTACAAGCATAAAAAAAAGGAAATATTTTTGTATTTTTAAAGGAATTTTGCAAAAACAATTTTTTATTTTTGAAATATAAATGCAAGGGCATAACAAAAATCTAATGTTAAAACAAAGGATCTAACACCAAAAAGAAAGAGTTGTCTATTGCGGGTTCACCAAAATGAATAGAATAAAGGTGAACACACAAGATAATACAAAGGGTTATCTAACACAATAGGGCATCTAAATCCACAAAAGAAAAGGGGTAAGTATGTCAAGTTCACCAAAATGAATAGGATAAAATATGGATGGGGTCCTAGAACAATGGTTTGCACATAAAAGAGACCCCAAAACCAATATTTTACACATACATTTGAATTCTAAGGGGATGGAATATAAATATGGAAATGCTAATATTGAAATGAAGAAATACCTCCGAAAAGAATCGGCTGAAAACCCTGACAAACAGTCTCAGAAACTGTTGATTTCTACACTTTTCAACCCAAACTACAAGATCTACAAAACCCAGAAATATTTTTCTTTTCTGAGGGAGGTCATCCTTGATCCAGATAGCAAGGCAAGGTCTTACCCTAGGGTAGGATCCTACCACTCACTAAAGGTTTTCCTTGACCCAACTACTCCAATGAAAATTTTGTTTGCAGATCCCAAAAGTTCGGTGAAAAGGTATCCAAATCTGCACTTTAATTCATCATCATGTATTTGTACCTACAAGAAAAATGGTTTTGTTGTTTGGATGAGGGGTTTGCCTTAGTAAAACCCCAGTTTGGAATCAACCTTAATAATGGAATTGAAATAGAGAATGCTAGCAAGTAGTAGAAGTAGATCTAACAATGGAGCTATGGTATTCAATAGATATGCGATTGTATTTCAAATGTAAGCAAGTATGTTGATATGAAAGCTTGGACATAACATTAACAAATGTAAATCAAAACCTCCATGATTGTATGTTTGGAATCCACCTTGTGGGAAGAATGAATATATCTTGAAGATGAGAAAAGGATCTTGAAGGAAGATCACACCACCATGATGGATAGATCTAGGGTTTGAATGATGAATCTTGAATGCTTGAACCAAGTCCCTTCAAAGGCTTGAATGCTTGAATCCTCGATCTTGAAAGGAGAACTTGAATAGAGAAGAGGGCTTGAATGCTTACTTTAAAATGCTTTATAGAATGCTTTCTTGATCTTGCTTGAGAGATTGTGAGATGAGATTGCAAAACTTGATATGAATTGATGAAGAAAATGAGAGAGGAAGGCTTCTTGTTATAGTGATCTAGGGCACAAATCCCTAGAGAAGGTTGACATTGGAGAATTAAATCCTAGTTAACCTTAACCCCTAGAAGTGGACCTAGATTAAATGAAATTTAAGGATTTACCATTTTGAAACCCGAAATGGCTGACCCAGAAGCGGGAAAAATAAAACTTTCCAAAACCTAACATCCCATAACTCCCAGAATCTAAAAATTGGATCTAGGGTCAAGGATGAGGTAGACTCCACCCTAGGTTAGGGTCGAGGTTGTCCCTAACCTAGGTTGGGTTCTAGGTCATCCTTGACCCTACCAGGTCATCTTTGACCCTAATAGTTAGAAACTCCAGATTCTTAGAGAAAACTGTCAAAAAAAAGCTAGAAATAAAGGGGAGAGAAGCAGAACAGGGGGGAAACAGCCAGATACATGCAAAGACCCAATCAAGGTGCTTAACATGACCCCAAACTACTCACTCAGAGGGATAAACATCTCTCTTAACATGGAAGTGCTTCCATTTTAAGATGATACAGAAAGTTTTATGATAGATATCATGAGATTGACAAGTCTGAGATCCATGATATGTTGATCAAACATATGATCAAATTCAAGAAGACTGTGCTAGAACTGAAGACAGTGATTCTAGATAAAGTTTGCAAAATTTTGGATACTTTGAAAAGATAAGCTTCTGAAGAAGACATCAGAATAAGAGAAAAATCACTGGATGACAACCTACCATTATGCTCAGTTGAAGAAAAGTCCTTATTAATGGACTTAGTAAAACCGCACCTCAGAACTAAGATAAGAACATTGCACATAATGAACAAGGATTATGAGATGATATCCAAGGAAATAGAAAAATACTTTGAGAAGGTGTTCCTAGAACAACACATGCAACCAACATTTGCACCCACAACTCAAGCACCTATTGAGCAAGACAAAGTTGTTGAGAGCATAAATGCACTTATGAAAGGTCCACAAGACTCAACGCCCATAATGAAAACAACCATAGAGGCTATGGTATATGTGCCCATGCCTGAAGCCAAGAAAGACACCATCATGATAGACAATGTTGAGATATCTATGGTAGCCATAGACAAGGACTTGGACAAGTTAGAAGAGGCATTTATAAGCATTGAGGAAGAAGAAATTCTTTGTGGTAATAATTCACCAAAGAAACAAGAAGAAATTCAGATTGAGGACTTGACAAGACAAGAGGAAGAAGAGGAGAAAGAAAAAGATGATGAAAGGAAGGAAGAAGGAAAAGAGGAAGAGGATACAAAAAAGAAAGGTGAACCTATGATTACAAGACCGAGGTAATGAATGTAAATAAAAGTTCACTCCTTACACCAAAATCATCAGTATCATTATTTTCAAGTTTGACTCCTGACACTACCAGTCTAGACTCTTGGGGAGAAGAAGACTTAATTAAAATCAGTGTGCTTGCAATGGAAAAGGAAAAAGAAAAATAAGTTATGAGGAATCAATTGTTTTTTGAATTAGTCAACATTCTAAATAGCCTATTTCCTACAGACAAGAAAGTGTCAAGCATACACTCAGTAGATGATGTCAGCACCATCATGACATGCTTCAAAGAAAACTTTTCTAGCCTTAAAGAATCAGTATCCAAGGTTGCAGAAGAAAAGTATCTTGAGAAAAGGTTGAAAGAAATGATAGCAAACTTTACACTAGACCTTAGCTCTTTGAAGTTTGGTCAAGCTTCATTGAAAGAGATTGCAGCTAAAGGAAGGAAAATCATAGCAAATTGTACAAACCAAGATAAACTGGCTGTAGACCTTTACAAGAAAATTTAGGAAGTAGAAGCTATGATAGATACAATAAGGAAATTAGTGGAAGATCCCTCCACAGATATAAATATGTGTAACAATGTTTACCAAGGACAAGTAGATAAGATAGAGAAGGCGAAAAAAGAAATGTCTAAGATAAGGGCAAGGCAAGCTCAGCTAAGAAATGCTCTTGTGCCCTCATTGGATGTCTTAAATTGGAATATCAAGGAGATCGATGCCACTATGGTGACATATGATCAAGGTCCTAATTCAGATTTGAAGAAGATGGAGAAGTTGACATATGCTTTGTGTGCCCATCTCCAAACAGTCAATGCATTAACTACATTTTGGCAGCAAGAGATCCAGAACTTAAAGATAGCATATCCAGATGTACTCACCTTGTAAGTACTTGTTGATACACCTTTTTTGAGCACCTTTGTCATTAATGTCAAAGGGGGAGTAGAGTATAGAAGGGAGAATATGGAGCTATGGATATGATATAAAGGGGAGTAGAGTATATAGTAGAAGGGGAGATATAAGTTAGTATATATGTTAGAAAATTTGGTATAAAGATACAGTTAGTAACTTGGCCATATTCCTTTGTTGCCATTAATGAAAAAGGGGGAGATTGCTGGCAAGTTGACTATACTAAAATATATGACTATGATTTAGTGTTTTAATTATGGCAACAAAGTCATATGATGTTATGGAGTCAGCGCAAGTAGTTAGAATATCAAAATTTAGTTAAGTATGGAAGACTAGATAGTTAGCAGAGCACTAGGTGAACAGAGCATCAATGCACATGTGTATGACCGAGTTATGGCATGCACCCTTGAAGATAAGATTTTTGGTATGTATTTATGCTAAGTATAAGAGCGCATGATCAGATAAGTTTGTATGATGAAGATACAGTCGGTTGAAGAGTCACAGACAGTGAGCGGCAGAACAAAACAGAGCATGGAGCCGACTGTTGGTATTTTGGTTAGTGCTTGTAATATTGTTTTGTAAAGGCTATGTGCCTATTGTATTTAGGTCTTAGACATGTTAATATTATTGTTTGTAAACATGCTTGATCCAATTCACTTGGAAGTGTTATATGTAATAGGTTGAAGGCCGACCTAGTTAATAGTTTTGTTTGCGCATATAAATAAGACATGCGCCTTTGTAATTATGTATGGGAGAGGAATAGAAAGTTGATCAGAGTAGAGCAGAGGTATGTGAAGAGAATTTATAATGTTGTAGTGCCTTATAAGAGGCTAAAGCATAATTGCACAAAGGAACTGATCTGACAAGCAGTATCACATCAACAGTTCACCTTGCAGATATAGTATATATCTGAGATCCAAAAGGTTGTAGTCTTCACCCACTTGAGCAGTGAGCTCTAGTACAGTGTGTCCCCACCCCTAACAACATTAATTATCAAAGACTCCTAACAAGGTTTGATCCTTGACCAGGTCACTGTACTAAAAGCATTGTAAAGATCAACTCCTAAAAGGGTTACAAGATCTTCTAACAGGGATCATAAAACACTAGTGTTGTTCTTAGTGGGTGTCAATTCCCACTGGGGTTTTTACCTAATTGGGTTTCCCCATAATCATATTTGGTGTTATGTGTTATGGTTGTTTATCTTGCTTGCATTAATATTCATTTCAATACTTAAGCAAATAAGTTAAAGTTCAAGATATCAAAAAAAGTAATAATATATAGAGCACCGATTCAACCCCCCCCCCCCCCCCCCCCCTCTCAGTGTTCCCATTCCTAACACTCTTGAATATGGTTCTTGCAACTGAGCACCCCAAGACCTCTGTATTTGTATGTTCTCTCCTCTTGAAATCTATGTTGAGGAATTGAAAGCTAACTGCAAGAACTGACAAACCAATCTAAGTCAAACAAAAATAATTTTGTATTTTAAATACTTAAAGTTTAAGCAAGTTATGTGCAATATACATAAGGAAAGAAATTTAAACAAGTAAATTTGCAAATTTGATTGGTAGGAAAACAAAGTAGTGAATATAATTGCGCACATCTTCCAAACACTCATTCCTCCTCTATATACATCCTCAAGCAGTATTTTGGCCTATCCTGCATCTTCCAGTATGAAATTGTGAGCCTCATCATGGACGATCCACAAATTTCCATCTCTAAAAGAAATAACAATGGAAACCAATTTTGTGGGCATAACGCAAAAATGAGAGCAATAAAAGCCAAGCATTTAGTTACTGAAATAAAAGCCAGACATTTAGTTATCGAAATATAAGCAAGGCATTTAGTTATGAGATCGTGGTTTTGGAAATGAAAATATTTCGTTGGACCTTGTTTTATGCTAGCGCGGGGCAGAAAGACTTTTTTTTTATCAATACCATTCGCTAACACTTTTCCGTCCTTAGGAGTTTCACGGCCGGCATAAACTGTTTATTAAACAATAAACTGCATTAAATCATTACATTGCATTGTAATGTTTAGGTATTGTCTATTATGTTTTTGGTCAGCTGACACTTTTCTGGTCAGCTAACACTTTTCCGTCAATGCAATGGGCTATGCCCATAAAAAAGCCTATCAGCTTAATAAAAAATGATAACATTACTAATATTTGATATATATATATATATATATATCAACGCATCAATTGTAACTCAATACATTTCTTGAGAAATACTAAAACATATTTTCTTTTTCCATATTCATACTTAAACATCTAGAATCTTCCATTTTTGTTTTGTATTTATTATTGATATTATTCACTTCAATTCTTTTCATTATCATAACATAGTAATGAATATTTATTTAAAAAATATATATTATGTATTTTCAACAAAATCTCAACATAATTTTTTAATAAAAAAATAAAACATTTATTAAATATATTTTCATTGTACAACTACCCAAATTATTTAGATGAAAAATTTCTTATTGTACAATCTTCTTAAAAGTCCCTTCCACTTCTCCCAACTCAAATGTTCTCTCTTTTTTCTATTTCTTATTATTGACAATCCAAACAAAATATAATAAAACATAATCAACTTATTTTTTAAATGTTGAAATTTTTTTAATCTAATCAAAAACATATTATCTATTGCCACTCTTAATGAAAAAAAAATTAAATACATATTATCTATCCTCTTTATCATAAAATAATTTATTTATTATTAATTATGTAAAATGTGATTATACTAATAACAATGTTTATTAACTTTAATATATAAATTATTGAAATTCTACCTATATTAAAATTGTTAAAATAAATAAATGATTAAAAATACTATAAAGTTAAAAATCATTAAAAAATTATATTTTAAATGATTAACAATACCAAAAATATATTCTTAATTAAAAAATATTTAAAATCATTAAAATAAAAAATGTTCATAAACTATAATTTAAAAACAAAATTCACTGAAATAAATTTAAAAAACAAAAGATTAATATAAGACAAATGGTTGAATCCAATAGAAAACTTCCTACCCCCCCCCCCCCCCCCCCCCCCATGTGACACGTACAAACTGGCAAATTAGGTAGTTTGACATCATTTTTATTAATCTTATGTGCAAGCTGCTTCATAGGTAACAACTATCCAGCCATATCATTCGATATGGCTAGATGCACATGCCCCATGCCCATGGATATTTCAAGTGTTGTAGCCCTCGTACCGACTTGACAGCCTGCAGTATACGTACTGACGTAGATAGAGAAAACTAAAAGGCATAGTTAACCAAGGGGGACATTTAATTTTTTTTTCAACACTCCTATATTTTACTTTACCGTAGTTTTCTTTTTAAACACTTCACGATTTAGTCATAGCCACTCGTGATAGGCATAATGAAATATAAGTAGATATATTTAGCAATAACATTATAATGTATACACATAAGTATAATTTTTTTTTACAGTTTTTAAAATAAAATATTTTTAATTTTTAATTTAGTTAAATAACAAATTAACAGATTAATAAAATTTATATTGTTTATAGTAATAGTATATATGTGTTTATTTTTACTGTATTACTTTAGTGATTTTAATAAATATATAGTATGAAAAATTTAGTAATAATATTATTCAATTTTTTAAAATATACATATATAGATAATATTATTAAAGTTTAGAAATTATTGTTCAACCTCTACTCTCAATTTCAAGTCTTGTTATTGTTATAAAATCTTAAAATCTAAAACTTACTCTCAAGTTCTACCCCAAAGCTCAACTTAGACAAATTTTATAAACTATCAATCAATTCATATATTGAATGAATACATATTAGTTATGAAATTAATATAATATATATATTATACTAACTTTTTTATACTAAGTAAGGCTCAATCACTCAACCCAAAAGAGCTATGGAATCACTCACGTCTACTACTATGTTTAGGGTTTCTTCCCCTGCGCTAGTTCACAGTACTGGTCATTTGTAGATGGTTGAACGATGTGGTTTTGGGTAGGCACCTCAGAGCGTGGGGAGCAGGGATGGTGTGAAGGGCACTGCAAAAGGTGTGCCACACCAAATGTATGGCGGCTACGGTAGGCAAAATAATGCCAAGATTTTTGTGGCATCACACAGGCGGTGTCTGTAGAAACCGTGCCCGAATCTTTCATTCAAGGACACGATGAATGAGGGTTCAGGTAAGGATGCTCTTGGGTGTGGTAAAGAACAGGGGCTTCCACAGGCTAATGCTGGGAGAATGCCACAGGATGCCCTAAAAAATGGGTTGAATATGGAGCATGTATGGGTTTTAGAACTTCAGGACATGCAGGGGGATGGGGCTGGGGTTTCCTTCAAACCCCAGAAGGCTCGACCCATTATGGTGGACATTGTGGATGCAGTGGAGGAAGTGATTCATAACACATAATTTTTCTCTAATCTGGGCTTGATTGGTCATTTTAGGGGTTTATGGCCAAGTCTCAGTGAGCTTCACACATGGATTTCTATAAACTAGGAAACTGTTTTGGAGGGGTATTTTCAAATTTACCCATGTGCTGGAGGCTTTTTTATTATGGTTTTTGAACATGCACAAGATAAGGAAAAAATTTTATGTGACATCATCTGGAGTTGGGAGCAAAAAATCCATTGATGCTGAAACCTTGGCACCTGGCTTTTTGCCCTGCCACTGAGACTTTTTACATGATTCCACTCTAGGTCCATCTTCCAAATTTGCCTTTACATTACTGGTTTGATTCTTGTCTCGAAGTTATAGGTGATTCTATAGGAAATTTTTTATTGATTAATGAAAGTTCTTCGAATCTTCTGCATTCTACCTTTGCACGCATCTTGGTGGAAATGGATATGTCTAAAGGTCTTCCCAAAAAAATTGTGCTTAAAACTAGTAAAGGGTATTGGGAACAGCCTCTAGATTATGAAGGAATTCCATTCCAGTGTAGGAGATTTTTCCAAATAGAGCATAAAGCAGCCCAATGTTCCAAGCAAATAATGACCAAGGTTACATCCTGGTGGAAAGATGTTTCACACCATCATTATACTGTGGAGAAGACAGTGATGCAGCAGAAGAGTTATTCGCAAGCTATGCATGATGAGCCATTGATTCATGAGGGAGAAAAGTTATGTAAAGTAATGAGTGTTACGAATGGAGTGGAAGGTCTGGCTAAAGGGCAGAATGCTAGTAAGGTGGCTGCCACACCAGAGGGCAAAGAAAAGAAAAGACTTGTAGGGTTCGGAGAAAAGGAGGATGATGATCTATCAGATGGACTTCTTTGTCTTCATGGTAAGTCGGGCTTCGGTGAGGGTTGTAGTTCACGGGATCTTTGCGGGGATTTGCAAAATGAGGCAGCCAAGTTGGAGAAAGGTTGGGAAACTGTGAAAGGGAGAAAAAGGAAAAATGTAAAGGATTCATTTAACATGATCCTGTGTTTTCAGAAAAAGGGTGGAGTTTAGTGTATTCTGTAATGGTTTTTCTTTCTTTCTTTTGATGCTTGTGTGAGGGTTGTTGGGGGTTCTCTTTGTGTTTGGGGACATAGCTCTCCTAATTGTAGCTATCCCTGGTTCGGGCCAGGTTCCATCTCGATTAAGAATAATAAAATTACCTATTACCGATCAAAACAAAACTTTTTTATACTAACTTTTTTCACTTATTTGTATTTATAATCATTTATTTTTTAATTTCTTCTTATAAGTAAAATAATAAATTAATATATTAAATGTTAAAAATATATTTAAATTTTTTTAATAATAAATTATAAATTAATATTTTAAATTTTAAACTTATATTTATTTTATAATTATATGACTACATATATAATGTATAATTGAATGATTTTAGGATATATATTATATGCAAATTTTAATTTTATTATATGATATAATATTTTTACTATTTAACTTTTAAAAGTAGTAAATTTTTAATAAATAGTATTGTTTTTAAAATTATATGTTTAACAATTTTTAATAATAATTTTTTAATTTTTGTTCTCATTTATCTTTATTATGCGTATAATGTATTATTAAAAATATTCAAATTTGTATATTTATTAAAACCTTATTATTATTTACCTATATATATATATATATACATATATATATGTATATATATATATATACATATATATATATATATATATATATATATATATATATATATACATACATATATATATATATATATATACATACATATATATATATATATATACATATATATATATATATATATATATATATATATATATTTAAAAGTTTCAAATGATGTTATTAAATTTTTAATATAATGCATATTCTAAAATCACTAAATTATATATTGTATATTATATATTATAATAAAATTATTATTCAAAATCTGTGAAAATCTACGAAAAGTGGCGAAAACAGTGATAGGGAATTGTGTTTTCTTGGCGATGGCACATTGACAGATGTGCTCATTCCTTGTTTTTCTTTTAATGCACTTAATATGAACAAAACCTTTCCATCTTCCCTCTGCCGCTCAGTAGAGGCCAATTACGCCTAGGGTTTCAATGGAGTCTGACATACCTAACATAATTAATCCCTCTAAAACCAACATTTCGCTACCTACAAGACCCAAATCGTTCTTCGAGGTAGTTGCTAATTCTGGCATTGCCATTGATGTGAGCACAAGCTTTAACTTGTCGAGTGTTCATGGCACCTGCGAATCCGGTAAGAATAATGGGGATGCTGCTTTACCTTTCTCTATTTCTCCAAACCCAAAAATGCTTGTTGAAATTGTGAAGGAAAAAATAAATTAAGGAATACTGCTATTTTTTTCTCTATTGTTGAAGTTGATAAATTCCCTCCCAGGAAATTTTTAGATGATTGGTTCCATAACTACTGGAACTTGAAACTTGGTTTCCATATTTCATTTTGTAGGAAAATTCAGAAAGGTTTATATGTGATTTTCTTTGCTAACCATGAATCCCAAGCCAAAGTTCTTAAAAAACAATATTGGACCGTGGGTTCTACATCCTTTCGTGCCCTAGCTTGGTCTCTCGAGGCCATTCATGAGGAGGTTCTTGCCCTCCCAGCCCCTTAGTGGATCTTGGTTAAATAGATCCTACCATTTCTATGGTGTTTCCTTCCCCAACTGCTTGAACCACTTGGTAAAGTCGTTCAAATGGATGACATTGTTAGATTGGTTCCTCCTATGGATACCAAGATTCTTATTTCATTGAACCCGAGTAAAGAGATTTCAGCTGATAATTACATTAGCATTTGTGAGGATAATTACTCTTGTCCTATTGAAATTATTGGGGGGCTAAACGCTTGTTTCTTGTGTAGAAGAGAAGGGCATATGAAGAAAGATTTCCCCAATCTTGAAGAAAAAACCTATTCTAGCTAAGCCCTCATCTCTCCAAAAATCCACTAACTCAGCTAACCCTAATGTGGAATCCTCAGTGAACAAAACCCCTCATATTGATGTGAATTCTAATCCTTGTATGCACCCTAAAATGGTCGCCTAGACTTTGGGCCCCCATTTAACAATTTATCAAATCCCTGAATCAAGATTTTCAAAAATTAATATTTTCAATTATATCAATTTCCTTGATCAAATTCTTTTCATCATTTTCAATTATTTGCCTTGGGCTAACCATTTTTATCCTAAGTCTTTATTTATTAAAAGGAATATTTCCTCCCCTTTTATTAAATAAAAAGTCCCCACCTTTTCCTCTTATCCTAAGTTGCACAAATAAAACATTATTCTTATTTTATAAAAAGAAGAAAAGTACTTTTTGTCTCATATGGACACAAAAGTCAACTCTTATTTTCTCATTGGAGGATATTTGTGCACACGGATTGCTCCTCTTTGATGCTCCACCATTGATTAAGTCTTTTTACCTCTTAATCTCCATGGTCCATTTCTTTTCATTTCCTATAAAAGAAAACCTCTCTTCCTCATTTGTAGATATCCATTTCATGTTTTTATGCTAATGTTATGCTGCAGGTTTTCTAGGTTATTTGGAGCTCTTTGAAAACATCCTTGCATCCAAGCTTTGAAGACATTGTTGTTGCATTTCATTTAGTTTGCTTTCATAGTTGCATAATCATGGCATTCTTAGTATAGATTTCCTTTATCAAATAGATTAGTCTCACATAGCTTAATTAGGAGGGATTGTAAGACTTGTACTTTCCTTCCATAGTCTAGTTTGCACTTTCCTTTCATAGATTAGATTTACTTTCAAGCATTGCATTGTTATCATTTAGCTTAGCTTGCATCTTCATTCTTAGTTTACTTGCATTGCATTTCCATTTGGATTCTTGGAGATATTGGCACTCTTGCCATTGTCTTCATTTGAATCTCTCATTGTGTGGTTGACTAGCAAGGTCATTAGCTTCATAGCTCTAGCTGAGAGCAATTTTACAATCTTGTAACTCCATACATAGAGAGCTATGGATCAATTTTTGAGACCTCATTCTTGAGTGTTCTTGATTGTAAGGATTCATAGAAGTGCACTACTTTTGTGTGTACATTTCTAGCCCACCGTGGGGCAGAACATTAGCATTTTGTCCTTTATTTTCTGCATTTTCGTCAAATTTTTTGTTAATTTTTGGCTTTATTTTTGGTCTCTGGTTTTCTATCTCAGAGTTTCATGTGACACTTTTCACCAGTGTCATGTGACAGTTTCCTATATAGCAGTGCGACACTTTACCAGTAAAAAGTGTTGACCTGTTTGACAGAAAGTGTTGCTCTATTTTATGCATTCTGTCACCTGCAGGTAAGGAGAACTGTCACCCTCGTATGCAAAGAAGTGTCGCGTGACATTTTTGGTGACTGTACTGTCACCTATACCCGACAGTGAGTTTTTTAAAAACCTTTTTGGCCAAGTTTAGATTAATCCGTTTGCTAGTTTGATTTACTGTAGTTAGATAGATTTCATTTGCAGATTTCATTTGGATTTTGGATCTAAAAATAACCTCTCATGTGTTTGGATTGAATGTTTACTTGCTTTCATAGGCACATCTCTTTTATGCTCTTAATGGTGAATGAAAGAATATAGATTTGTTTTTACAAGTTTGTGTAAGTGAATGCTTCTTGGTTTCCAATATCAAATATCTCATTGAGTGATTGGGGGCATGGATTCATTCCTTGTTTACATAGGGAGTTAAATGCACCACTTTGGGGACTCACTCTCTGTTTGCTTGGAAAGTTAAATATTCCATTGATTCAACCCTTTTTCATTTGTGAGTAGTATTGATAAGCAACTTTAGAGTACTTTTGATTGATCTTGTTAGCTAAATTGGGTTGTTGGACTCGCTTATTTTTAATCGCCCCTCATTTCTACCCTTTGGATGCAAGGTCAGCATTCATACATAGGGGAGGGGTCTACTTGAAAAGAGCATTAAGTGTTCCATAAAGTTTCCCCCTTTTAATACTTTCTTGATCTCATTAGTTTTCTAAGGTGTGGACTCACCTTGAGTTTGTGTGAGGAGTTAAATGTTCCACTTTTTTGGACTCACTTCGCACTCACTTGAGGAGTACTTTTGATTGATCTTGTTGGCTACATTGGGTGTTGGACTTGCTTATTTCTAATTGCCCCTCATTTCCACCCTTTGGATGCAAGGTCAGAATTCATACATAGGGGAGGGGTCTATTTGAAAAGAGCGTTAAGTGTTCCACAAAGTTCTCCCTTTTATGCTTTCTTGATCTCATTAGTTTTCTAAGGTGTTGACTTGCTTTGAGTTTGTGTGAAGAGTTAAATGTTCCACTTTTTGGACTCACTTCACACTTACTTGGTGAGTTAAGTGTTCCATCTTTAGTGCTTTAAATACTTTTGATAGTGGATTTCTTAGAGCTAATTGGATTTTAGATTGTTCTAACCTTGTTGGGCTAACAAGTTGTGCTTGTAGGTGCTCTCATTGCTTGAAATATTTTGCCAAAAGAACGCATGTCAAAACTTCAAATGCACAAGGGCTACTAAATGGTTTTTGTAGGGCTGCCCAAAGCATAAAAACCCAATCAAGGGCTTGTTTAATTACTTTCTTTATTGAGTGTAGCATATGCTAGTTGTTTCATTTTATAGGCACTTAATATCTTGTTGTAGGAATTCTTGGGTGGTAGGAGAAGTATGCTCTTCACCCTTGTGGTGAACCAAAAAATCTTGACCCATCTTTGGATTTTGAAAGCAAGAGGGTAATTGAACCTTTTCTTGGTGTGTTTGGAAGAAAGCTTTGAGATAAGGGGAGTATGCTCTTCACCCTTATGGTGAGACAAAATCCTTGAATCTCATAAGTTGATCCATTTTTGTTTAGATTGTTAGAATCCTTTAGCGGGCTCGCTCTTGAGCAATCAAGAGGAACGACCCAAGTGGGGAGAAGCTTATTGCCAGCTATTCTGACCCACTATAAACTCAAGGCTATCGAGGACACAAAAACTTGGTAGACGTAGTGCTTGTCTTCGCTTGATGTGAGTACTTGTGAGATTGTGACCATGAGGAAAATGTTGAGCAAGAATGCTTAAAGTACTCTTGAGGCCGCAAGGTCCTAGTCCTTTATGAGGAGCAAGAGGGGTACTACGAACGGAAGCCCTTACTAAGAACCATAGATAGAGGCCACCCTATTTTTCCGCTTAGCTTCTTGGTGCAAGGATTGATCCAAGTGGAATAACCTGGATCACCCCAAGATTACTCACCATATGTGTTCATTTGGTTGTGTCTTTGGCACTTCTATGACAAAGCCAATATCTATTGTGGGCAACCACTTTGTGTGAGGCAAGGGAGCATCAAGTGTGGGCCAAGTTGTTGAGTATTGAGCCTTGACTTTCTAGAATAAATATTGCTTGAAGTGTCTTCGATTATGTAATACCAATGTTAACATTCTTGAACATTCAAACAATCGGTAGTATTCATAGGGTGTTTTTCTATTTTGATATCACAAGTGTTTGTCTTGGCAAGGTTGCTTTTGCCCTTGTTTCAAGTGTTTGAAGACACATTTGATCCCACACTATTTGCAAACCTATCAATTTAATGTTGTCATTGTGATTGGAATCAAAAAATCAACCCTCAAACTGAAAATATTGAACAAACAGGCCTTAAAACTAAGATTTTGACATTCACTGGTCAGAGAGTCGTACAACACTGAAATGCTATCACACCTTGTTCTGAGAATTGTCGTGCGACAGTTCATCCCTGCACAACTGTCACCTCACTTGCCTATAAAGTGGTGCATTGTTAGCCTGGAAAGTGTCACCCTATATTGCATGAATTGTCACCTGGTCTTAAAGTGTCATCTGGTTAGCCTGGAAAGTGTCGCCTAAGAATTTTCTTCTATATACCTAGTTTCAGTCATTTTGCAATTGCTTTTAGTTGGCTAGGTCTTTAGGAAGGTAACTTATCTTGCCACTGGAAGCCTATCTTTACCCTGAATTTTTGTTTTAGCCTTCTAGGGATAGCATCATTCGATTTACAAAGTCACCTTGGGAAGAATTGTCAAGTTAGAAGATTATTCCTATTGAGAAAGTATATCTCTAGAGTTGTTAGTAACATTCTTGGAGAATCCTAGTACTCTTTTTGTCCAAATCATTTCCACTCAAATTCAATTTCAATTATACAATTTGGCTAAGTCTATCCTCCTGGTTCAAATGTGCAAGGATATTGATCCTTTGATTTTAGCACCTCTTTGACAGTGTTGGTAATGCCATTTGCAATTTCTATCTTTCCATCTCTTTTTGGACATTAGAGAACTTTAATTATCTTAGTTTGGTGTTGACACTTCGAGAGGTCACCTTATCATCAAGAATCATTTTCTTTCATGTCAGTTACAACGAGGTACCAAGTGAATCAAGGAAAATGACCCCCGATTGTCTTTAATCAGTTACCCTTAGTTAAGACTCATCAACAACGAAAGGGAAAAGAACCCATTTTCGATCAATCCCCTAAGAGTGAGTCTGAGGTTTGTTTTGACCCAAAGAGTAATCCCAATGAATTGAGTACCTCTTTATCACCTAGTTCCTCAAATATGGATATGAGTTACACCTTCACTAGACAACAAAGAGAAGCAATGAATCAAACTCTTAATGACATGTTCCAATGACATAGGGGTGATGCGATGTCTACTGGGTCTTCTTCTTATAGTCCACCTGGATCACCTCCTATCAACACAAGGTATCTAGATGCTCATCAATGAGCTAAGAAACATCATAGACAAGCTCACTTACATACACGGTCACAACATGAAGACCAAAAAAATGAATCTGGTGATGCTCATATCAATGTAGCTAATGTATCCAGACATTCAAGACAACCTTCTCCACTTAGAGACACCTCACGATACGTGAGTGATAGGTTGAAGCACATTGAGAGGGAGAAATAAGCTTTCTTAGATGAACAAGCCACTAAGAAAGAAAGGTTCAAACAATTGGAGGATGAGGAATGAGCTTTGCTAGACATAAGGAGAAGAGCCGCACAAGAAGAACAAGATAGGCTCCTAGCACAAAAACTCCATAATCAATTCAACAATAGGGGTACCAATAGTGGAACCAACTCTCCACCATCTACTCCCTCACCAAGTCAAAGAAGAAGGTCAAGGACCCCATCAAGATCACCTAGTCCTAGAGGAAGAAGGACTTCTCGGTATAATCATCGTAGGAAACAATCACCTCCTAGATATTCAAGACAACCCTCCCAACGAGCTCATCATGGCTCTCAACATGGAGGAAGTAATGCCAACTTTGACACTATTGATTTTATGACAATGCAACAAGAACCATCCTTCCAACAATATGTGGAGAAGTATGTGGAGCAAAATAAGGATCAGTTCTTGGAAAGTCTAATCAATAAGGGTGCAAAAGTCCCATACAACTTTGATGTGGACAAAAAGATTAAGAAGAAAAATCCTTCAATTGATGAGGTGATTAAGAAAATGCAAAAGACTATGGAAAAAATGATGGCTCCTAAGAGTTCCTTCAACTTGGAATCCATATGTCCCAATCCCATTAACAAAAGTGTGGTTATGGTAGATTTTCCTAGAAAGGTTGAAATCCCCACATATGACAAATATGATGGTAGTGGTGACCCCCATGATCATGTACAACAATTCTATATCATGAGCTTTGAATTTCATCATGAGGACTCCTACCTTATGAGGTTATTCCAGAGGAGCCTTAAAGGCCAAGCTATGGAGTGGTTTACTAACATTACCCCTCCTGTTAAAACATTCAAAGAACTTGTCCAAAGGTTCATGCAACATTTTGCATATAATTTATCAAGGTCAGTCACCATGCTTGATTTGTGTAAATTAAAATAGAATCAAGGGGAACCCTTTATGACATTTTTACAAAGGTGGAGACGCTTATGCTCCAAGTATTCTAGGACCATCCCCGAGGAAGAAAGGATTGATATAATTGTGAGCAATCTAGTGCCAGAATTAAGATATGAAGTTAGAAAAATGGTCTTTAATTCTTTTGACACTATGGTAGAAATTGCATGTCGCATCGAGGATGTTCTAAAAGAACAAGGTATTTTGGCCAAACAGAGTAACAACAACAATGGTCAAAATAATAACAGCCATAATAAGGATAAAAAGAACTCATATTGAAACAAAAATAAGCACGTAGTCAATGACAGAGTTGTTGACTCTCCACATCCTAAGGAACAAGGAGTTCTTAATCTATCTAATGCAGTTCAGGCTATGAAGCTGCAGACATCCTTAGATCAACAAGAGCACAAGCCCAAGTATCATGATAAATCTAAGTCAGGAAAGAGGCAATTCACTAAGCTTGGGGACTCTTATGTGGACATTTTTAAGACCTTGATTGCTCATAATTTGGTACAACCTCATGATCCTTCAAAGTTTCGCATACCCAATCCTAAACCTTATTGGTGGAATGAGAAGGCTTACTGTATATACCACAATGGGATTGGACATGACATTGAAGGTTGTTTTAAACTTAAACATCTTGTTCAAGAACTTATTGAGAATGGGAAATTACAACTTGATGGGCTGACCACAAATGCAGACCTCAAGGCCTTTAAGGAGCCCTTGCCTAAGTATGAGAAAGGGGAGACTTCTAAAAACAAGAATGGCAAGGCCACAATCAATTATACTTATGTAGCTGTAGAAAATGTCATTAATATGCTTGAGGTTGTGGACAATGATGTCAACATGATGAGAGGGAATGATCCCCATAATTATGATGTAAGCTCACCTCCAATATTTGATGAAGGACTCATTGTTGTGCTCAAAGGTCCTCAATCTCGAAGGTCATCTCAGCCTCTCAATGTTGTCACTAGGAGTCAGTCCCAAGGTCCTATTATCATTAGAGGTCCTAATTCTAGCAAATCCAAGCAACCAATGTCCAAAAGTGTTCCTCCCAAGTCTGCAGTTGGTCCTAATATGAGTTACAACCTTGTTGATTAGTTACAACAAATGCCAGCGCAGATTTCTATTTTTGAGCTCTTAGAATTATCTCCTAGACACAAGCGTGTCCTTGAGGATGCTTTGTGTGCAACAAATGTCCCTGATAATATAGATGTCGACCAATTCCAAAACATGGTCAACCACCTTGCTAGCCCACATTACCTTACATTTTTTGAAGAAGATGACAAAGCCCTGAGCCATCCGCACAATCTTGCCCTTCACATTGAGGTCATGATCCATAAAACCCGTGTTAGGCATGTATTGATAGATGGGGATGCTAGGCTCAATATTTGTTCTTTAAGTCTTTTGAAAAACCTAGGTTACTCAGAGCATAACATTGATACCAAGAAGAAAATTACTATCAAAGCCTATGATGAGGCTGAGAGAAGTTCTAAGGGGTTAGTTGTTCTTCCAGTCAGAATTGGTCTTGTTGAAAAGGACATTTTGTTTCAAATTGTTGATGCTGGTCCTCTAGCATACAACATCCTACTAGGTAGACCATGGATTCACAACATGCAAGTAGTACCATCTACCTATCACCAATGTGTCAAGTTTCCATACAATGGCATAGAAGTCTGCATACCAGGTGATAGTACCTTATCTGTTAATTCCATTTCAACAGGGGCCCATGTTCCCTTAAATAGAGAAGCAGACAATTTTGGGGTAGCTCTTGAACAATGTAAGGATAAATTCAAGTCCATAGACCTTGGTATGGGAGGATATCAAATTGACTCCTTTACAAAATTACCAATTTCACCTAGGTCCTATGGTAAACCGTCACAAGAGATGCATCCCTCATCTTCAGCCATGACTCTATTCGATACTTTTGTAGAGTCTTCAGTACCTATTCAGGGTGAGAAAGAAGAGGTGGCTGTTAGAGACTGGATATACAGAGAAGAAAAGTAACTACATAATGAAAAATTTTCTCCATCTCCTAAGACTTATGGGAGAGGATACATGTTGGTCACCAACATGGGCTACCCAGGTCATGGCCCTCTCAGTCACAGGTTAGATGCCAAGGCTAAAACACTCAACCATGCTCTTTTTGGTCGTAGGATTAAGTCAACGGTTGGCCTGGGGTTTGATAATGGAAAGAACAAAAGTGGTCCTATCCTAGCTGCGACGGATAGTGCCAGTGACTCAGATTATACTTCTAATCTCCAAAACTAGCAAGACATGACTGATGATTGGGTGCCTTCCACCAATCTCCTTTGGGGAGATTCATATGATTTAGCAGTTGAAAATACAGGCACCAGAGAAGGTGATACCCTTCACAATCTCAAAGCTTCTACATCAAAGCATCCCAAGCCTTGTTGGTGTAAACATCCCAGCAGGGATTCAAAAATAGATTCGCATGAGTTCGAATGGGACTCTCTTTTAGATGGAACAGTTGATTTGGACATGGATGTTGTCCACACCTATAGTACTCAACCCGATGTGACCAATGAACCTAGTGTAGGACTAGAGGATTGGACTCCTCAAATTGCCTTAGTAGATGATTCTTCATTTGGTAGGACGAGTCCTAATTCGGGTGTCTTAGAGGGAGACTTGATAGATCCTAACTATGCGATCACCAGGGATACTACCTTTCATATCAATAATGTTGAACCAGTCATTGACCTACCCCTTGTCAACCATCATTTGATTGATTGGTCACAACTTTGTCAAGAGCCTCAGCTCCTCACTTTTCACAACGACTACGAGATAGCCTACTACTTGAATGCTCTTGAACCCGTAGTCTCTTCCACCAATGAACCTACAACAAGTATGATGGAGCCAGATATTAAGTACCTCAGTCGCAAAATCAAAGAAAAGAAAAAAAAAGAGAAATGGTTCTAATGGCGAAAACCACTATGTGGCGGTGTCAGAACCCAAAAAAGTAAAAAGAAAGGACGTATCCGAAGGTGAAAACCTCTTTGAGGCACCTAAGGATGGGGTACTTAATATCCTACCAAGTTATTTCCAAGATAGGTCATCAGTTCTTATTGAGCCTACACAACCAGTAAATTTGAATACAGAAGAGGCTCCACAGGTGATTCATCTAGCTCAGTCTCTATCAGTGCAAGAAAAAGAGGCATACACAAAGTTCTTACAAAAGAAAAAAATCAATTTTTCTTGGACATATTCAGACATGACAAGGCTTGACACTAATCTTATTATGCATCACTTATCTATAGCTCCAGGAATTAAACTAGTAAAACAAAAGTTGAGGAAAATGCATCCTCACATAGCTCTCCTTGTTAAGGCTGAATTAGAAAAGCTCTTAGGAGCAAGATTTATTAGAGCTATCGACTATGCCAAGTGGATATCAAATATTGTTCCAGTTTCAAAGCATGATGGGTCCATTCGTGTATGAACAGAATTCAGAGATCTTAACAAAGCTTGCCCAAAGGATGACTTTCCACTCGCTAACATAGACATGATAGTGGATATGACTGCAGGCTATGAGATATACTCTTTAATGGATGGTTTTTCCAGTTATAACCAAATAAAAATAGCTCCTGAGGATCAAGAAAAGATAGCCTTCACATGTGCATGGGGAACCTATTGTTGGAACGTCATGCCATTTGGCTTAAAAAATGTAGGAGCCACATACCAAAGAGCTATGACCACAATATTTCATAATATGATGCATAAAAACATGGAGGATTATGTGGATGACACCTTGGCCAAGTCTAAGCAAAGGGGTACACACATACAAGATTTGGAAGTAATTCTAGATCGAATGGAGCAGTTTTAGTTAAGATTGAATCTGAAAAAGTGTGCATTTAGGGTTACCTCAGGTAAACTTCTAGGATTTATAATTTCAGCCAAAGGAATAGAGGTTGATCCCGAAAAGGTTCAAGCCATATTAGATATGCCACCTCCTAAGAACATTAGTCAGATGAGAAGTCTTCAAGGATGACTCCAATCCATATGGAGGTTTATTTCATAGCTTGCAAATAGAGCAAAACCATTCAACAAAACATTGCATAAAGGAACCACATGTGCCTAGAATGGGGATTGCCAAAAGAGCCTAGATCAAATAAATCAATACTTGGCTAATCCTCCAATTTTAATGCCTCCTATCCCAGGAAAACCATTAATTTTGTACATCTTAGTGATAGAATCTTCCTTGGGGGCATTGTTAGCTCAACTTGATGATACCGGAAAAGAATGAGCTATCTATTACATCAGCTGAACGCTTGTTTCTTATGAGGTCAATTATACTAGTATTGAAAATTATTGCCTTGCGGTGGTGTTTGCTTCCCAAAAGTTGCGTCACTACATGCTTGCACATACAATACACCTCATAGCCAAAATTGATCCTCTAAAATACTTGCTTGGTAAGGCCGCCCTCACGGGTAGACTTGCTAAATGGATGATGATTCTTTCAGAATTTGACATAGAGTATGTTGAGCGTAAG
Organism: Chamaecyparis obtusa; assembly: GCA_027943335.1. Lineage (NCBI taxonomy): Eukaryota > Viridiplantae > Streptophyta > Pinopsida > Cupressales > Cupressaceae > Chamaecyparis > Chamaecyparis obtusa. The sequence goes on along the minus strand of BSBK01001951.1, from coordinate 1,806,748 downwards.
GCTATAAAAGGACAAGCCATTGCAGACCAATTGGCTGATTTTCCAATCCGAGACAAAGCACCAATGAAATTTGAGTTTCCAAATGAGCACATAATGTACATGACTACAAGAACATGGAAGATGTTCTTTGATGGTTCAAATATGCAAAATGGATCAGGAGTTGGAGTGTTGTTTGTTTCCCCTCATGGGTGTACTATTCCCAAGTCCTATAAATTATTGTTCCCATGCACAAACAACATTGTTGAATATGAAGCCTTAAGCAATGGATTGAAAATGGCCATAGAATGGGGAATTACAGAGCTACATGTCTTTGGGGATTCGCAATTGATTATCAACCAAGTAAATGGAGAGTACCAAACTAAGGATGATAAGCTGATACCTTACAAAAAGATGGTTGATTCATTGCGATGCTATTTCACATTTGTAACATTTCAATGGATCCCTAGAATAGAAAACAAGGCTACATATGCTATGGCTACATTAGCTTCACTCCTTCAGTTGGAAAAACACAAATCAAGATTTGAATTCCTGGTGGAAGAGCTACATCATCCCATTTTTTACTCCTCTGAAAGCCATGTCATTTGTACCTTGGTCACTCACGAGTCTTCTCATTCTGGTGCTATCTATTCATACCTTCATGATGGCATCATTCCCAAATCATTTAACTGATCTGAATGAAGAAACCTTATCCATAATGCCTCTCACCATACCCTTATCTCTAGTGATTTGTATAGGAGGGGTCTAGATGGGACACTTCTTAGGTGCTTGGAAAAGGATGAATCCAACTGAGCGTTAGTTGACATCCACGAGGGCATTTGTGGAGGATATTCCAATGGTCTTTCCATGGCCCAAAGGTTGCTTAGGGTGGGGTACTATTGGCCCACAATGTAGATGGATGCTATAGCTTTTGCCAAGTCTTGTGAAAAGTGTCAGAAACATGGAAACTTGATTCATGCTCCAGGTAGGGAGCTTATTCCTTCTATTTCTCATTAGCCATTTTAGCGCTGGGCCTTTGACCTTGTTGGGCAGATTCATCCCAACTCATCAGGAAAACATAAATTCATAATTACTGCTACTGACTACTTTACCAAATGGGTAGAAGTCGTTCCACTATCTGCTACTTCGGGAAAGACAATCTCTTTTTTCATATTGGATCACATCATTTGTCGATTTGGGATACCTTCTGAGATAATCATTGACAATGGAGGTCAGTTCAAAAATAAGGACCTTACACACCTCTGCAAGAAATTCAAGATAAAGCAACATTGGTCCTCCATTTACTTCCCACAAGAAAATGGACAAGCAGAGGCCTCTAATAAAACCATTCTTAAGATTCTCCATAGAACAGTTCACAAGAATGGTTGAGACTGGCACTTATAGATCAATCCAGCCTTATAAGCCTATAAAATGAGTATTCGTACTCCCACAAGGGCTACTCCTTTTTCCATCACTTATGGTGCTGAAGCAATATTACCTTTAGAAGTTGAGATTCCCTCACTTAGAGTCTCTCTCAAAGATTTGATTACAAATGAAGAGTATCGTGCCATGAGATTGCAAGAATTGGAACTTCTTCATGAGAAACAAAGAGCATCTTTTGATCACATGAGAGTCTACCAAAAGCATATTTCCAAAGCATTCAACAAGAAGGTTCACCCTAGAGAATTTCAAGTAGGAGATCTTGTCCTGCATGAGAATCCTAGGAACCAACAACATCACGAACAAAAGGGAAAATTTGAACTTAATTGACTTGGACCATACATTATCACTGCTACTTTTGGGACAGGTGCTTACTTGCTATCTAATGAACAAGTGGAACAACTCCCTGATCCTATTAATGTTTTGCACCTCAAGAAGTTCTATCCATGATGCCTATTCTATTTGGGGGCATCCTTTGTACATATTTATGGGTCCTGAAAAAATACCAAAAAAATTCATATATGATGTTGAAAAAATCCTAAAAAGCATATAAAGTCCTGAAAAATACAAAAAATTCAAAAAATTCAAAAAAATAGAAAAAGTGCCTTGGTGAAAACCTGGAAATAGGCACGTTGGTAGCAAAAATACAAAAAATAAAATAAAAAATAAAAAATAAAAAAAATCTCCAAGTGGTGAAAACCTAGAAACAGGCGCTACTTGAGGCCTTTGCACCCTTGTCTTTTAGCATGCGTCCTCGACACTTAGCCATTCTCCATCATGCCTTGACCTTATTTGACTTGGTTTGGAATTGGTCTTTATTTTTGTCTAGGGGGCATACCTGTTAGCATAAGTCCTTTAGGTGCATTTGTCTCTTGGGGCATTTCACAAATAGGTGTTTTTCAACACCACCCCAAACAATGTTTTTCAACACTACCCTAGTGTCGAGTGTTTCTCAACACTTATCAGCTGTCTTACCCACCAGTCTAAGTATAATGCGATATCACTCATTAGCAAATTTGATACTCAAAGTTTGACTCTATGACCAACACACATGCACTTAAACAATCAACTCAATGGAGATATGTTGACTTTATTTTTCTCTGTGTGCTATCTATGAGGATTTCTTTGCTGAGTGGTCTCTCCCTGAGATTTGATGATGCATAGCTAGAAGACTGAGGGTATGAAAACATGTTTTATTTCTTTATTTGCTTGTGGGTATATTTCGTTGATCCTAACTGTCATAAGCATCTATGCTGGTCTTAGGGATTGACAAGGTATTATCCTTGACTGTTTTGTGAGTGCATGCTTATAGCCATCTTGACCTTCTTATGTCCTGATGTAAGCATAATCTCGCTATAGTAAACTTAGGTAATCTCACTGCACTAGTCATCTTGACCTACATGTCTTTGGTGCCTAGGTGGGATCCCCACATTTCTATCTGATATAGATCATATTCATATACCCATAGTCATACTAGTGAGTATTGTATGATCTTACAATGCTACCAATAACACTTGATGATGATAATTAGATGTCTATAAGCATTGTGACCTTGCAAGTCAATCACTTTTCATAGTAGCTTGCATTTTTAGGTTCATGATAGTTTAGCCTTGCACTTTGCATATGGAGAGAGCTCTCCTTTTCATCTTACGTGGACCTGTCAGTCAACTGCGCTCATTTCCCCTTTTCTCGATCATATCTTTCGCTCCTTATCTTTCATCAGATCCTGTTCCTGTCATCACAAGGGGTTAATCTTATCATCATATCTATATCTTAAAAATTGTCATTTTCAGAAAGATGAGTCTATATCATACACATGAGAATTAAACATACATCTATGAGAGAGAATATACATGAGCATATAAACATACATTTTGAGCAAAATGACAAGACAATACATAAACTGATACATCCATCACAAGTGAGACGTACACACATGATATATCAAACATCTAGTTATCTCATATATATAAGTAATGATACACAGTACAAAGTGAGATCTCAAAATCTAGATCACAAAGTCTCATGATATGTCCAAAACATCTAAACCTAATCCCTAAACCTAGGTCTGACTCTCCCCACCACGTGGTGGTGGTGGGGGTGGTGTTGTGGCCCTGTTTGACACCATATCTGATTTTCCTACCCTCTGAGAGTAAGATGGTGCTCTCTGTCCCTCGGGTACAGCCTGTAGGTAGAGTCCATGGTAATAAGTAGCTCGTGATGTCTCTCTTTAGATCTCTGCTACATCAGCTAGTGCCGCCTGCTCCCAGCGTGCTATCTCTACCCTGAGATCAGTGATCTGTTGATCTTTCTCTACCCTCAAGTCAACTAGCTACTGGTCTCTCGCCGCTATGGTGATCCTCAACTACTACATCTCTATCTCTAGAGCCTATATCCGGGCTCTCAGGTCCTCCCCTCCCGTAGGTTGCTCCTATTGTCCCTCTGCCTATCGGCGAGCTGGTCTCGCCTCATCCTCAGGTGTCATTGATCTCTATCTCCGTGACCATTTCTAGCCACCTGATCTTGATCCCTCACCTCTCTCCATCCCTCTCCCTCTCCCTCCATCCCCTTCATCTACTTTTTCCCCTCTGTCTCCCCCATCATCCCCCTGAGCAATTGGTGGTGCATCTGGTACGGTGAATCTAGGGAATGGAGCCCTACACCTCTCTACTCTATAAGTTGCATCTGCGCTCGCGTCCACCATGTCTGGAAGGTACTCCCATGGATCCTGACGTATAGTAGCTGTCTCCTATACTACCTGCTAGTAATCTAGCATCGGTAGCCAACCATGCCCCTCCTCATCATGAAACTGAGCATGTGTAGTGGTCTCCATGGACACCCTCTATTGGCATCCGAACTGTCTCTAGACCCAAGTAATAATGAATCTCTCCACAATGTCTACATGACGACCTACTAATGGCCAACTACAAAGCATATAATCTAACTCTCACCTATCACCCCACTGCTCAGATGTCCTGTAAGGTCTCTAGGTGAATGAGGTGAGCTCATCCAACACCCTGCGATAGTAAGCAACATCCCCGCTATGTGCCTGAGAGATGAAACCGGTATATCTATACATGTAGGGATATCTGTGCTCCCTAGGCTGCACTCATGGACGCACCACATCAATGTGCTCCCACGCCCATATCTGAGCGAGTATAGCCCCGCACGCCCAAGTCCTACCGTCTCGGTAGATGATCTCATGTAGCTCATAGTACATCTCTGCTAGTATGACAGGACCCCATCCCATATGACGAGGTCTGCCTACCAAGTCCACTAGTAGTCTGCCCCATCCGAGAGGGAATCCCTTCTTACTGCGGTCAGTCATCAAGGCCTGTGATATGATGGATGCAACAATACATGGCACTGGAAAATCTTGACCAAAGTCGGCCATCAACCGATCCCAGCTAACGTGTCGGTCTAGGATGGTGACATCCTGGAACATACCCTGGATAACCTATCTCCCCTATGTTGGATCCTAATCATAGTATACATGTGTCATCAAACAATCATGTTAGTTTCTATCATAAGGGAAACTTTATAACTTTGATTATCTATAAACATGATTATACTTACAGGCTCTCCATGACACAGAACTTGTAGGATCCGATAGACATCCTCCAATGTGATGGATGCCTCTCTAGTAGGTAGATGAAAGGTGCTGTGATCACTATGCCATCTCTCGACAAGAGCAGTCAATAGTCCATGATCATCTCGGATATGGGGCATTTGCAGTAAATACCAAAAGCCCATCGCCCTCAAATCAGCCTTGCCCGGATCATCCAGATCTCAGACAAATTGCAATCCAGTCACCTGGGGTGCTCTGCTCTGGAGCGTAGGGAAGTTCTCCTGCAAGTCATTTCAACCATACCAGATGTCAGTATATATCATGAAGGATGTATAATATCAGTACAACGCATTTTAAAATCAAATATTGTCTAGACCCATGTCATTTTGCTCAAAAACATTAAAACATGTCAAAATTTTATACTAGGTGACACTGTTTTTTGATTAAGTGTCATGCGACACTTTGTCTTATAGCAGCGTGACATTTTCTATTTGGGTGACACTTTGCATAGTGTCACGTGACATTTCATCCCTTGTCGTGCGACACTAGATTCAATGCTCGTTCGACACTATTTTGACCCACGAAGTGTCACGCGACATTCATCCTCAAAGGGTGCAACACTTCTAAAGTGTCGCACGACTTTTCACCTAAACTAAAAATTTGAAATTTGAAAAATAATTAAAAATGTGTTAAATGCTCATTAATGACTCAAAAAAGTGAAGTTTTTCTGAAAACTCACCGGGGCAGCATAGTGTGGAGGCCGGTTGTGCAACCGCCCACACTCAAACCGATGCCTGTGGATGGGAATTGCTGCTTATTAGGCCATTTTCTCTCTCTAAGCTCTCAAAATTCTCAAATGGCTAAATGACAAATGATTTTTGAAAATGACACTTTTGCCCCTTATATAGCATTTTGACTTTTTTGACCTAATTTTCAAAATACCTCAGAATTGCGCAAAAATTGCACCCCTAGCTAATTTCGACATCCTGGATCCGTTTTTAGACTCGAAATCAAAATCTAAGTTCATCTTGATAGTCAAAATCATGTTTTAAATTTTTACCCTCTTCTACGCAGTTGGCTGACCATTTGAGGCCTGATCCTTCGATCTTTGTTGGGGCATCTTCATTTCTTCACCCCCATCTCTTTCAAAGCTCCTAGTCTATCATTCATTATCACTCACTTCATTTCTCTAAGGATTGACTTAATTTTTATCCTATATCTTTCCCAGTCAAACCCAGTCAACCTGGGGCATGTCTTCACCACTTGATGGTTATCCTATTGTCCTATTCTTCGACTATGATTTCTAGTGCTTTGATCAAGCTTATCTATTTGCTGCTTCTCCTCTACCTGATTTTGATTTTGATTCCAAGGGGGCAGTACCTATCAACTTTAATCTTTGATTCAGCTTTATCATTCATCTCAGCTTAAGATTCTTATTTTTAGACTTGATTATCACCTAGCAATGATGGTGGTGATTTTGTCTTTCGATTTTTATCTCCTATTTTTCAAACTTGATTATTGCCTAGTAGCGACGATGATAGTTTTGTCTAAGGCTTGATTTGCACCTAGCAGCGATGGTGTTGGTCTTGTCTTTCAACTTTTTGCTTATCTTTGTCCTGGCGTGTTCCCAAAATGAACACACGTCTGAGTTGTTTTGTGATCCCAAATCGATCTCACATATCAATTCTTCTTTGACTACATGTGTTCCTGAAATGATCACACATTAGTCAAAGAGGGAAAAATGTACACACCCTAAAATGGTCACCTAGACTTTGGGCCCCCATTTAGCAATTTATCAAATCTCTGAATCAAGATTTTCAAAAATCAATATTTTCAGTTATATCAATTTCCTTGATCAAATCTTTTTCATCATTTTCGATTATTTGCCTTGGGCTAACCATTTTTATCCTAAGTCTTTATTTATTAAAAAGAATATTTACTCCCCTTTTATTAAATAAAAAGTCCCCACCTTTTCCTCTTATCCTAAGTTGCACAAATAAAGCATTATTCTTATTTTATAAAAAGAAGAAAAGTATTTTTTGTCTCATATGGACACAAAAGTCAACTCTCATTTTCTCATTGGAGGATATTTGTGCACATGGATTGCTCCTCTTTGATGCTCCACCGTTGATTAAGTCTTTTTGCCTCTTAAACTCCATAGTCCATTCCTTTTCATTTCCTATAAAAGGAAACCTCTCTTCCTCATTTGTAGATATCCATTTCATATTTTTATGCTAATGTTATGCTACAGGTTTTCTAGGTTATTTAGAGCTCTTTGAAGACATCCTTGCATCCAAGCTTTGAAGACATTGTTGTTGCATTTCATTTAGTTTTCTTTCATAGTTGCATAATCATGGCATTCTTAGTATAGATTTCCTTTATTCAATAGATTAGTCTCACATAGCTTAATTAGGAGGGATTGTAAGACTTGTACTTTCCTTCCATAGTCTAGTTTGCACTTTCCTTTCATAGATTAGATTTCCTTTCAAGCATTGCATTGTTATCATTTAGCTTAGCTTGCATCTTCATTCTTAGTTTACTTGCATTGCATTTCCATTTGGATTCTTGGAGATATTGGCACTCTTTCCCTTGTCTTCATTTGAATCTCTCATTGTGTGGTTGACTAGCAAGGTCATTAGCTTCATAGCTCTAGCTGAGAGCAATTTTACAATCTTGCAACTCCATTCATAAAGAGCTATGGATCAATTTTTGAGACCTCATTCTTGAGTGTTCTTGATTGTAAGGATTCATAGAAGTGCACTACTTTTGTGTGTACAATCCCCTCCCCGATATGGCCTCCAACTCCCCATCCATCCCTGCTACCCATTCCCCTACTTCAATCTTGGCTATTTCCTTGTCCATTGAAAACGTGACTCAAAATGACGGATTTCAAACCATGACCAAAAGTTCCCATAAGCATAGAAGAAGGACCAATAAACTAGATAACACCTCATTGTTTGGCTCCCAGTCCTTAAATCCTCTACTAGCCTCCAGCTCGAACAACCCTGTCTCATAGGAAACCCAAATTAATTCCCCCCCAACAAATTTGATCAACAAGGACCCCTTTGACAATTGCATTGTCTTGGCCCCTCCCTAGAAGTTCCCTCGTAAGATCTTCAGAGTGCTTAGTGATGACTATTTTCTTGAGGTTATCCCTGCCTATAAGCACTCCTCCAACTCCGTTCCCTTCCACCCAAAAAAGTCCATGGATGTGGATACCCTGTCCCCTGTTGTCTCAAATAATGATGATGAATTCAAGGGAGACCTCCCCACATCTAAACGATGAGGGAGGCCTTTGGGATCCAAAAATAAGAACTCCTCTAGTAAAAAGAATGGGGATATCCCTCATGTTTCTATGACCCCAATTAAGGGGTTTGCAGACCAATATTCTCCCCCCCCGCATGTCTCGTCATGAATTGCATCTCTTGGAACGTAAGGGAGCTTGAGTCTCCTGACATGAAGTTTGTTATTAGGCATTTTCTTGATACTTGTAAGTCCATGGATTTCTTGATGTTACAAGAGATTAAAGCTATTGGTTTCGTTCTTGACTCCAACCTTAATTTCCTTTGGAAAGATGCCATCATCTACTATACCAACCACCCTAGAGGCAGGGGTGGAGTTGCACTATTGGTTAAATCAAGATGGGGGAATTATATCACTGGCAATGGACTCTCCCCTTGTAACAGAGCAGTGTGGATTACTATTAACTACAATAACAATATATTTGGCATATGCTCTATTTATGCCTTGAATGATTTTAGGTAGAGAGCGAGCCTCTGGGACTGGCTGGCTGCTCTCCCTAATATCTTGTGGCTTATGGGAGGGGATTTTGATATGGTTGAATCTCAGGAAGACAAAGTTGGGGGTCTCCCATTTTCTTGGAAAGACCTGGAAAAAATCCACTAGAATAGAATGAAAAATGCTAAACATCTATTTGACCCCTTGGCTGAAAATAAAGATACAAATCTTGGCTTATGGCATACTTGGTGTAATTTCCAACAAGGTCCCTCTAGAATATACTCGAGACTTGACCGTTTCTATGCTAATAAAAATTTCTTCTCTATTTTTCCTAATAACCTGGGCAACTGTATCCTTGTCACCTCACTACCCTCTCCGATCACCATCGTATCTCCACTTGCATTAGTATTAGTGATTCCCCTGTGCACATCATAGGCTCCAGTCCCAAGTTTATCCCGAATACTAGTCTTCTTAAAGATGAGGAAGTTCTTGTTGCCATCCAAATCATTAGACTCATCAATAGGAATAAATTTCCCACCAGCTCTCATACGGATAGATGGAACATGAACATTCTTTCCTGGTAGAATTTTTTAAAGACCATTGGCCAAAAAAGGGCCAAAGATTATAGGTTCACCGAAAAATATCTCTCCTCTGACCTTCAGAGAGCTGAAACCAACATCCAAGCCAATCCCCCGGACTATGATCTCATCTCTCATGTGATCTCTGCTAAAGAATCCCTTAGACAACACCAACAGGTTAAGACTAGAGATGCCAAAATTAGATCACGTGCTCACTGGCTCCAATTTGGTGATCATGGCTCTAAATTCTTCTTTAACCTCATCAAGCATAAATAGTCTAATGAAACTATAGAGAGGATTTTAGTTAATAATCAAGATATTAATGACCCTGACAACATCAAAGAGGCCTTTGCTGACTACTACCAAAATCTCTTTACCTCTGAGGATTCGGAGGAGGCTACTGCCCTTAGAAATCAGTGCAGATCTCTTATCCCTAAAAGGATCTCCACTAATGATGCTGACCTGCTGTCTAAAGATATCTCCTTGGAGGAAATTGAAAAATCCATTAACTCCCTTAATAATGACAAGGCCCCTAGGCCCAATGGCCTCCCTGTAGAATTTTACAAGGCTAATATTAGTTGGATATGAAAAGATCTTCAAGATATCTACTCGGAAGCCCTAGCTAGGGGTTCTTTGGGTAATGCTATCAACAAGGGGTATCATTAAATTGATTCCTAAGGATGGGGACAAAGCTCTCATTAAAAATTGGAGACCTACCACTCTCCTTAATGTTTCCTATAAATTTTTTGCCAAGATCCTAGCTCTGAGACTTGAGAACATCCTACCCAAATCTGTTTGTTCTACCCAAATTGGTTTCATTAAAAGAAGATATATTCTTTAGAATCTGATCACTAGTTAGGAAGCCATGAATTGGGCCAATTACTCTCAACAAAATTCTACTATGTTTCTCCTGGATTTCAAAAAGGCCTACGATAGGGTGGAATGGAGTTTTATCTCCATGATGCTTGAGGCTTTTGGTTTTTCTAGTGCTTTCTGCAATTTGGTTATTATGCTGCTCAATGATGCTTTTGCCCAGGTTGATGTTAATGGCTCCCTTTCCGACTCCTCCCCCCTTGGTAGATCCATTAGGCAAGGTTGCCCCTTGGCCCCTGCCCTTTTTGTTATTGCCTCTGATGCCATGTATTACATTCTTAGAGATAATTCTACGTCCCCTACTGTCAAAGGTGTATCTCTCCCTAATAATGAAGAGCTTATAAACTGCCAATTTGTTGATGATATTGCCATTTTCTTTGAAGTCATTACTAACAACTTTGAAGCTCTGCAAAACAAACTTAGTCTTTTTTGCACTATTTCTGGCACTCGATTATCCCCCAAATCTATATGTCTTGGCTGGAAGGAACAACCCCCTGGCTGGTTTAAGAACTATGATTTTTAATTGGGAGGCTTGCATAAAATTGTGAGATATCTAGGCATACCCTTTTCTATTGAGCCCTCCCTTAAGGATATATGGTCTTGGGTTAAAGATAAAATCACTAAGAAGTTGGATAAGTGGCACACCAGATCTTTATCCTTGGCTGGTAGAGTTCAAGTCTACCTAAAAATCCTTTCTTCCTATAATATCTACTATTCCTTTGCTTGGATGTTCAACAATTACCAAATTTTGGACATTCAAAAGGCTGTCAAAAACTTTCTCTGGTCCGATGGTAAAGGTAATAGAAAGATGCATGCTGTGAAGTGGGATTGGTGTTATACTGATAAGCTCCTTGGGGGCTTGGGCTTGAAGGATCTTAAACTCTAAGGGACTGCCCTTGTCACCAAATGGATTTTTCACTCTATGGATGATAATGATCCATGGAAGATCCTTGTTAGGCACAATATAGAAAGTGGATTCCCCAAAAATGCAAAATCTTGGAAGAATCTGCCTCTTTATGATCTAATTATTAGCAACTTTCCTATTGTTGTTCAAGGATTTGCTATTTTTAGATCCATATGGAAAGCCTAGAATCATGTCAGGAAATATATTACTAACAAGGCCTTCCATGATGATAATTAGCTGTGGTGAAAGGTCCATCTGGTGGAACTTGCACTTATCTGGCAAACCCCTCACCCTCTCCCAAGGCTGCTCTGCTAGGTACTGGTCTAATATGGTCATTTCTCATTTGGCTAACCTCTTTGAGCATGACAGGATTATCAGTTGGGATGATCTTAGGAGCAAGTTTGATATCTCGGCCTCCCATAAGAAAACTTTTAATATGATTCTTAAAGCTACCAAGGACTTACCTACTGCTTGTCATGTGGACTATCATAAACATTTAAAATGTAAATGGCCAGATGGGACCATTATATCCAAAATCAAAGCTAAAAACATGTACAATGTGATTAGATATAATGATGCCATCATTGACCATGTCAATTCTGTTTGGTACTCCACCCTTGGCATCTGCTCTTGGAAGAAGTATTTTGATATATTGTGGAAAGACTCTATTGAGCCTAATATAAAATGTTTTAAATGGTTGTTGGTTCTTGATAGACTCCCGATTAGAAAAGATAACTTTGCGGCTAGTTACTTTAACTTGTGCAGACTTCCTGAGTTTGGTAGACACATTCTCTTTGACTGTATTTTTGCTAAGGAAATTTGGCATATGTTTGGTATCACTTATCCTACGAATATAAGTATTCTTGAAATTATTACTAGGCACATTGATGGTCTTAAAAAAGATACTAATCTGTTTTGGAACATTCTCTCTTCTAATATTTTTTGGTAGATTTGGAAATGCAGAAACGAGGAAAGGTATCAAAACAACCCTAGAGTTCTTAGTAAGTCTTTTTGAAAACTCATTTATTTTAAAATCTTCTTGAAAGTTCATACTACTATGCTGATTGATAACGACAAGCTCAAAAGATTCCTAAAGACTGGATATGGCACCTTCTTCGTTTATGAGATGAAGGATGGTTATGAATGGATGAAGAATATGGATAACCTGCAGATGTTCGAGAGGACTTGCAAGAAGCTTAACTAGGAGGTTAAGAAGAACATTAAATCCAAAAATGACCAAATCCTCATGCTGGCACAAATCTAGGAGAAGAAAAATATTGTATGGATGGAGGGATCTATGGGGTGGACTGCCTGGGTAGACACCCATGATGATATCTTACACTAGTCTTTTGATTTCCTTCTTGTACCTATGTTTAGGACTTTCTGATATGTAGCTCTCGTGACTCTCTTGTTGTGAGGCTTGGCCTCTTTTTTGTACATTTCGATGTAGCTGGTTTTGTTTTTGTGACCCCCTTATATTTAATACAAATAAATAAATAAAATATCAATATCAATATAATTTAAACATATAAATGTTATTTAAAAAATTAAATATATAATTTAATGTTATATATTAGATTTATCATATTGGGAATATATTAAAAATTGTTAAATATGTAATATTAAGAACAATTATATTTGTTAAAAACTTACTATTATCCATATATATCTATATATGTATTTTTAAAAATAAATAATAATTAAATTTTTTATATAATATATATAATTATAAAATAAAAATAAACTTCAAATTAAAGAAATTGATATGTAACTATTATTAACATTTTGTAAATATATGTTGAACTTTTAATATATTTATTTATAATATAGTAAATAAGAAATTAAAAAGACGAAAGTAAATTATTTTAAAAAGTTTAAAATAACAGTGCCGTGCAAAAAAAGGAACTGCGCTAAGTGTAGAATGTTTAAATTAGAAAGTTATTTTAATTATCTTTGTTAGTATTAATGTGAGATATTCATGAGCAACCGTACAACTGCACTCCCGACATATCTGAATACGGTAAGTCGGCCATGTATGAGATTATGGGATGCATCCAGGCATAACGAATGATATGGCTGGATAGCCGTTATCGCCACAGACTACAACAGGGAAAAGATTGATTAGACTGCCCAAAAGTATGGGCATGTATGTGAGTGATAGAGGCATACCATAGAAAGAGAGAGCATTGACTGGTGCAAATTTTCGGCTATTTAACTAGTGTCGCAAATATGAAAAAAAAATTAAGTGTCCCCTTCGTAAGATTTGTATTTTAGTTTACGATAGACGTTGCTACAAATATGTTGCACCATAGCCACTGCGCTAAATTAAGTGCCATTAACAACTAAAGCGGCGATATGAAAGTTGCGAACCAAGATGGGCTTTTACTTCTTCTGTCCATGGAGATTGAGACATTTCGGCGGGTTTTCCCTTTTCTGTCGATGCAGAGCAAGATGAAAACAATGGGTATTCGGATGTTTTTTAACTTCTTCTGGCCATGGAGACTACATATGTTGATTATTTTTCTCCCTTTTCTGTCCATGGAGTCGGATAACAAAACAATGGGTATTTTGATGGTTTTTTTTTACCTGTTCTGTCCATGGAGACTACATAAGAAGAAAACAGCAGAGTCGTGCCGTTAAGTTGTTCTATTAACCCTTTTCATGCCTTCCTCACAGTTCTTAGGGTTTCAAGGGTTTCGCCGCTGCTCCGTTCCTAATGTTCAACCCTCGCTCTTTGTTCTCAGGGTTTCTAGGGTTTCGCCGCTGCTCCGTTCCTAATCTTCATCTCTCGCTCTTTGTTGTTAGGGTTTCTAGGGTTTCGCTAATGCTCCGTCACTTCGTTCTGCCTGCCGGGCTTCTAGGGGTTTTAGGGTTTGTCGGTTTGAGTCAGCCAACCAGTCCTGTCATGGCGGTTCCCAAGCTGGAGGACGGAGAAGGGGACGGTGCTGATAATAGGCTCGGCTTTGCAATGTACCAAATGAAAATGAGCTCCGAGGGTTTGCGCAGAGGGACAACTCGCAGTCGGCCTTCCTGGCTTCTATTGCAGTCAAACGGAGAGGTCTTAGCTGAGGCAGAAAGTCCTTCAATGGCGGAGGAGGAAATTAGGGGCGGAGAAGGGGATAATGTTGAGAGGCTGCGAAGAAAGGTGATTCGTTCTGTCCGAGAGTATTTGGATAAGTTAAAAGCCTTAAATGAAAAGCTGGAGGCTAGAATGTACAAAATGAAAAGCAGGAGCCTTGGAAGCCCTGAGGGTTGGCGCTCCTACGAAGATGCTCTGGGTAGGCGAAGAGAGATAATTCACACTTTGCGAGGCTATTTGGATGAGCTCCAAGGCCTTGATCATAGCTTCGAGGATGTAATAAAAAAGCAGATGAAAACGAGCACTGGAAGCTCTTATTACCGTCACTTAGCCCAGAGGAAAATGGAATTGCGGCAGCAGCAAAGCGTGTGTTTCGATAATCTGAAGCGAATGCTCCATGAAGAAAAGCGGGTCTTTCAGGAGACCGAAATACAGATGAACGAGGTAACATCATCTTCCCCGCTATAGTAGTTACAGGGGTGCAAGATTCAGTCTAAGGTCTTATGGAATTAAGTTTTAAATATGTTGCTTAGCTTCAAATATCTGGTTTGAAATAATGGATGCCGCATGTATTTTTCTGTTAATCTGGTTTGAAAACTGTATAGGGAGAGGATCTAGTTGCTGAGTGCCTTAACTTCACTACTCTTTTGTGGGATTTTCACTAAGTCATTTTTTATTTGTGTGCTAATGTATTATTCACATGATTAGTTGTTTTTAGAACTAAGGAATACATGCCATTTTGTTATGGGTAATCATGTAATTAGTAATAACAACTTTAAAGTCACAAATATTGGTGTAATATTGTTAAAAATATTGGTCATTAAATCAACAAGTGTGGGCATTGAATCAACAAGTTGACCTCTCCTCTATAAGTTTAAGGTACTCTGATGAACTACTGGACCCTCTCTCTTATAAGTTTAATTGTGCACAAATTGTATGATATATAAATATTCAACTGAGATAGCATACCCTACGTTTTGGGTTCTTTGGTATTGTATGGATCTATAAACAATTGATCTTTGCAATTTATGATTTATTTTCTCATTTTTTTTGCTTTGGACAATTTTTCTAACATATAACTTCATATTCTAGGTATAATTTTTAGATTTTATAGGTTTTAGTTTGTGTATAGGGTAGGTAGTTTAGAATGATTATTTTTCTTGAATCATTTGAATTCAGTTTTCATTGCGAGACAAACGAGTTTTTACATTTGTAGAGTGACATTTAGAACACAATGAAGTAATTTTGGTAGGATTTTAGTACAAAACTTAGCTTCTTGTGTCCTTGCGAGGTTTCACCTATACTAGATTCTTTTAAGGAATTCAACCTAATTGAAATAGATCCAATCACCCTTTTAGGTCTTTAGTTGAAAGTTAGGCTCTACGAGTTGCCAATAGTATCAAAGAATTTGTCAAAATCAATTGTGTTCTAGTCTTCATCAAGCATATAGTATTGGACCATAATTTATCTTTTAGTAGGTGACATGTTTGTTTAAAGTAATTTTACCATTTGTGTTGTAATTTTCATCAAGCTTATAGTATTGGACTAGAATTTCTCTATTTGTAAGTAGCATGTCTTGTCTATCCCATAATTTACTATGGCTTAAGGCATGTGTAGCTTGATCAACCTTGGCTCGATATCCCCAATTATATATATTTCTTCCTATTTAATTTTCAATGAAACCATGTATTTGTCTTAATTGAGTTGGTACATAATCATGTATTTAGATTATAAGCTTATGTTAACAAATCTTTAGCCTTCCACATCGAGATTGGACTTCTAATGTGTAATGTGTCTTTGTCACTCAATTCACTTGCAATACTAATATTATTAGTTTTACTTTCTATTGATAACATAATGCTATGTAAGATATTAATTAAATAAATTTTATTTGGAAGTGAAGCCGAACATTTGCAATTAGTTCATCTTTTCAACACAATTAGTGGGTCATTGCTTAGAATTTTGTGCTCTCATGGTGATTAATATTGTTTAAATTTTGAAGCCATGAGCACATATGTAGATAGGTAGAAACAATTTCAAGGATTTCATAGACGTAAATTGTGTTTATAGTCTTATTACTTATAATTGTTGTATGCATATCAAATCATTATAGTTTAAGCTTCTCTTGCACAAGCATACATATATGGAATATTTGTTGTCGGGAGTAATTACTTTCAAGCCAAAAGCCTCTCTTAGGACCTTCCAAATTCTTGATTTGACTCATGTTTTAGTGTTGTATATACACATAATATGGAAATTGAGTTGGAGTTAGAGACGGACTCTCTTAGACATTTCAAGCAAGCTTGCAATAAACTCTCTTTGCTTGATTGCACGTGTTATTTGGGATCTCTTTGATTGAGGAATCAACTCTACTCTAATATAATGATATATAAATTAATTAGGATCGTACTTAATATTGAAGTCTACTTGATGATTTGACCAATAGAGAGGTACTGAAAACAAACATGTTAGGTTTTCATGATTGTTGTCATCAATTGTCTACTCCATATATACTATGGTGAAAGATTAATCCTATGATCATATGCTAAATCATATGGAATTATTTATTTTGCTTAGGTTCAAGTATTTGACATGAATATATGAACATTGTATATTTTAAGAGCTTATTTATTTGGAAGTGAAGCCGAACATTTGCAATTAGTTTATCTTTTCAACACAATTAGTGGGTCATTGCTTAGAATTTTGCCCTCTCATGATGATTAATATTGTTTAAATTTTGAAGCCATGAGCACATATGTAGATAGGTAGAAACAATTTCAAGGATTTCATAGACGTAAATTGTGTTTATAGTCTTATTACTTATAATTGTTGTATGCATATAAAATCATTATAGTTTAACCTTCTCTTGCACAAGCATACATATATGGAATATTTGTCTTCACGAGTAATTACTTTCAAGCCAAAAGTCTCTCTTAGGACCTTCCAAATTCTTTATTTGACTCATGTTTTAGTGTTGTATATACACATAATATGGAAATTGAGTTGGAGTTAGAGAGGGGCTCTCTTAAACATTTTAAGCAAGCTTGCAATAAACTCTCTTCGCTTGATTACAGGTGTTATTTGGGATCTCTTTGATTGAGGAATCAACTCTACATAGATATAGATAATATATAAATTAATTAGGACCGTACTAAATATTGAAGTCTACTTGATGACTTGACCAAAAGAGAGGTACTGACAACAAATATGTTAGGTTTTCATGATTGTTGTCATCAATTGTCTACTCCATATATACTATGGTGAAAGATTAATCCTATGATCATATGCTAAATCATATGGAATTATTTATTTTGCTTAGGTTCAAGTATTTGACATGAATATATGAACATTGCATATTTTAAGAGCTTATTTATTTGGAAGTGAAGCCGAACATTTGCAATTAGTTTATCTTTTCAACACAATTAGTGGGTCATTGGTTAGAATTTTGCTCTCTCATGATGATTAATATTGTTTAAATTTTGAAGCCAAGAGCACATATGTAGATAGGTAGAAACAATTTCAAGGATTTCATAGATGTAAATTGTGTTTATAGTCTTATTACTTATAATTGTTGTATGCATATAAAATCATTATAGTTTAAGCTTCTCTTGCACAAGCATATATATATGGAATATTTGTTTTCAAGAGTAATTACTTTCAAGCCATAAGTCTCTCTTAGGACCTTCCAAATTCTTGATTTGACTCATGCTTTAGTGTTGTATATACACATAATATGGAAATTGAGTTGGAGTTAGAGAGGGGCTCTCTTAGACATTTTAAGCAAGCTTGCAATAAAGTCTCTTCGCTTGATTGCTGGTGTTTTTTGGGATCTCTATGATTGAGGAATCAACTCTACTCTGATATAGATGATATATAAATTAATTAGGACTGTACTTAATACTGAAGTCTACTTGATGATTTCACCAATAGAGAGGTACTGACAACAAACATATTAGGTTTTCATGATTGTTGTCATCAATTGTCTACTTCATATATACTATGATGAAAGATTAATCCTATGATCATATGCTAAATCATATGGAATTATTTATTTTGTGTAGGTTCAAGTATTTGACATGAATATATGAACATTGCATATTTTAAGAGCTTATTTATTTGGAAGTGAAGTCGAACATTTGAAATTAGTTTATCTTTTCAACATAATTAGTGGGTCATTGCTTAGAATTTTGCTTTCTCATGATGATTAATATTGTTTAAATTTTGAAGCCATGAGCACATATGTAGATAGGTAGAAACAATTTCAAGGATTTCATAGACGTAAATTGTGTTTATAGTCTTATTACTTATAATTATTGCATGCATATCAAATCATTATAGTTTAAGCTTCTCTTGCACAAGCATACATATAAGGAATATTTGTCTTCATGAGTAGTTACTTTCAAGCCAAAAGTCTCTCTTAGGACCTTCCAAATTCTTGATTTGACTCATGTTTTAGTGTTGTATATACACATAATATGGAAATTGAGTTGGAGTTAGAGTGGGGCTCTCTTAGACATTTTAAGCAAGCTTGCAATAAACTCTCTTTGCTTGATTGCAGGTGTTATTTGGGATCTCTTTGATTGAGGAATCAAATCCACTCTGATATAGATGATATATAAATTAATTAGGACCGTACTTAATATTGAAGTCTACTTGATGATTTGACCAATAGAGAGGTACTGGCAACAAATATGTTAGGTTTTCATGATTGTTTTCATCAATTGTCTACTCCATATATACTATGGTTTAAGATTAATCCTATGATCATATGCTAAATCATATGGAATTATTTATTTTTCTTAGGTTCAATTATTTGACATGAATATATGAACATTGCATATTTTAAGAGCTTATTTATTTGGAAGTGAAGCTGAACATTTGCAATTAGTTTATCTTTTCAACACAATTAGGGGGTCATTGCTTAGAATTTTGCGCTCTCATGATGATTAATATTGTTTAAATTTTGAAGCCATGAGCACATATGTAGATAGGTAGAAACAATTTCAAGGATTTCATAGACATAAATTGTGTTTATAGTCTTATTACTTATAATTGTTGTATGCATATCAAATCATTATAGTTTAAGATTCTCTTGCACAAGCATACATATAAAGAATATGTCTTAATGAGTAATTACTTTAAAGCCAAAAGTCTATGTTAGGACCTTCCAAATTCTTTATTTGACTCATGTTTTAGTGTTGTATATACAAATAATATGGAAATTGAGTTGGAGTTAGAGAAGGGCACTATTAGACATTTTAAGCAAGCTTGCAATAAATTCTCTTTGCTTGATTGCGGGTGTTATTTGGGATCTCTTTGATTGAGGAATCAAATCTACTCTGATATAGATGATATATAAATTAATTAGGACCGTACTTAATATTGAAGTCTACTTGTTGATTTGACAAATAGAGAGGTACTGATAACAAATATGTTAGGTTTTCAAGATTGTTGTAATGAATTGTCTACTCCATATATACTATGGTGAAAGATTAATCCTATGATCATATGCTAAATCATATGGAATTATTTATTTTGCTTAGGTTAAAGTATTTGACATGAATATATGAACATTACACATTTTAAGAGCTTATTTATTTGGAAGTGAAGCCGAACATTTGCAATTAGTTTATCTTTTCAACACAATTAATGTGTCATTGCTTAGAATTTTGCTTTCTCATGATGATTAATATTGTTTAAATTTTGAAGCCATGAGCACATATGTAGATAGGTAGAAACAATTTCAAGGATTTCATAGACGTAAATTGTGTTTATAGTCTTATTACTTATAATTATTGTATGCATATCAAATCATTATAGTTTAAGCTTCTCTTGCACAAGCATACATATATGGAATATTTGTCTTCACGAGTAGTTACTTTCAAGCCAAAAGTCTCTCTTAGGACCTTCCAAATTCTTGATTTGACTCATGTTTTAGTGTTGTATATACACATAATATGGAAATTTAGTTGGAGTTAGATTGGGGCTCTCTTAGACATTTTAAGCAAGCTTGCAGTAAACTCTCTTTGCTTGATTGCAGGTGTTATTCGGGATCTCTTTGATTGAGGGATCAACTATGCTTTGATATAGATGATATATAAATTAATTAGGACTGTACTTAATATTGAAGTCTACTTGATGATTTGACCAATAGAAAGGTACTAGCAACAAATATGTTAGGTTTTCATGATTGTTTTCATCAATTGTCTACTACATATATACTATGGTTTAAGATTAATCCTATGATCATATGCTAAATCATATGGAATTATTTATTTTTCTTAGGTTCAATTATTTGACATGATTATATGAACATTGCATATTTTAAGAGCTTATTTATTTGGAAGTGAAGTTGAACATTTGCAATTAGTTTATCTTTTCAACACAATTAGTGGGTCATTGCTTAGAATTTTGCACTCTCATGATGATTAATATTGTTTAAATTTTGAAGCCATGAGCACATATGTAGATAGATAGAAACAATTTCAAGGATTTCATAGACGTAAATTGTGTTTATAGTCTTATTACTTATAATTGTTGTATTCATATCAAATAATTATAGTTTAAGCTTCTCTTGCACAAGCATACATATACAAAATATTTGTCTTAACGAGTAATTACTTTCAAGCCAAAAGTCTTTGTCAGGACCTTCCAAATTCTTTATTTGACTCATGTTTTAGTGTTGTATATACAAATAATATGGAAATTGAGTTGGAGTTAGAGAAGGGCACCATTAGACATTTTAAGCAAGCTTGCAATAAATTCTCTTTGCTTGTTTGCGGGTGTTATTTGGGATCTCTTTGATTGAGGAATCAAATCTACTCTGATATAGATGATATATAAATTAATTAGGACCGTACTTAATATTGAAGTTTACTTGTTGATTTGACCAATAGAGAGGTACTGATAACAAATATGTTAGGTTTTCAGGATTGTTATATTCAATTGTCTACTCCATATATACTATGGTGAAAGATTAATCCTATGATCATATGCTAAATCATATGGAATTATTTATTTTGCTTAGGTTAAAGTATTTGACATGAATATATGAACATTACATATTTTAAGAGCTTATTTATTTGGAAGTGAAGCCGAACATTTGCAATTAGTTTATCTTTTCAACACAATTAGTGGGTCATTGGTTAGAATTTTGCTCTCTCATGATGATTAATATTGTTTAAATTTTGAAGCCAAGAGCACATATGTAGATAGGTAGAAACAATTTCAAGGATTTCATAGACGTAAATTGTGTTTATAGTCTTATTACTTATAATTGTTGTATGCATATAAAATCATTATAGTTTAAGCTTCTCTTGCACAAGCATATATATATGGAATATTTGTTTTCAAGAGTAATTACTTTCAAGCCATAAGTCTCTCTTAGGACCTTCCAAATTCTTGATTTGACTCATGCTTTAGTGTTGTATATACACATAATATGGAAATTGAGTTGGAGTTAGAGAGGGGCTCTCTTAGACATTTTAAGCAAGCTTGCAATAAAGTCTCTTTGCTTGATTGCTGGTGTTATTTGGGATCTCTATGATTGAGGAATCAACTCTACTCTGATATAGATGATATATAAATTAATTAGGACTGTACTTAATACTGAAGTCTACTTGATGATTTCACCAATAGAGAGGTACTGACAACAAACATATTAGGTTTTCATGATTGTTGTCATCAATTGTCTACTTCGTATATACTATGGTGAAAGATTAATCCTATGATCATATGCTAAATCATATGGAATTATTTATTTTGTGCAGGTTCAAGTATTTGACATGAATATATGAACATTGCATATTTTAAGAGCTTATTTATTTGGAAGTGAAGTCGAACATTTGAAATTAGTTTATCTTTTCAACATAATTAGTGGGTCATTGCTTAGAATTTTGCTTTCTCATGATGATTAATATTGTTTAAATTTTGAAGCCATGAGCACATATGTAGATAGGTAGAAACAATTTCAAGGATTTCATAGACGTAAATTGTGTTTATAGTCTTATTACTTATAATTATTGCATGCATATCAAATCATTATAGTTTAAGCTTCTCTTGCACAAGCATACATATAAGGAATATTTGTCTTCACGAGTAGTTACTTTCAAGCCAAAAGTCTCTCTTAGGACCTTCCAAATTCTTGATTTGACTCATGTTTTAGTGTTGTATATACACATAATATGGAAATTGAGTTGGAGTTAGAGTGGGGCTCTCTTAGACATTTTAAGCAAGCTTGCAATAAACTCTCTTTGCTTGATTGCAGGTGTTATTTGGGATCTCTTTGATTGAGGAATCAAATCTACTCTGATATAGATGATATATAAATTAATTAGGACCGTACTTAATATTGAAGTCTACTTGATGATTTGACCAATAGAGAGGTACTGGCAACAAATATGTTAGGTTTTCATGATTGTTTTCATCAATTGTCTACTCCATATATACTATGGTTTAATATTAATCCTATGATCATATGCTAAATCATATGGAATTATTTATTTTTCTTAGGTTCAATTATTTGACATGAATATATGAACATTGCATATTTTAAGAGCTTATTTATTTGGAAGTGAAGCTGAACATTTGCAATTAGTTTATCTTTTCAACACAATTAGGGGGTCATTGCTTAGAATTTTGCGCTCTCATGATGATTAATATTGTTTAAATTTTGAAGCCATGAGCACATATGTAGATAGGTAGAAACAATTTCAAGGATTTCATAGACATAAATTGTGTTTATAGTCTTATTACTTATAATTGTTGTATGCATATCAAATAATTATAGTTTAAGCTTCTCTTGCACAAGCATACATATAAAGAATATGTCTTGATGAGTAATTACTTTCAAGCCAAAAGTCTCTATTAGGACCTTCCAAATTCTTTATTTGACTCATGTTTTAGTGTTGTATATACAAATAATATGGAAATTGAGTTGGAGTTAGAGAAGGGCACTATTAGACATTTTAAGCAAGCTTGCAATAAATTCTCTTTGCTTGATTGCGGGTGTTATTTGGGATCTCTTTGATTGAGGAATCAAATCTACTCTGATATAGATGATATATAAATTAATTAGGGCCGTACTTAATATTGAAGTCTACTTGTTGATTTGACAAATAGAGAGGTACTGATAACAAATATGTTAGGTTTTCAAGATTGTTGTAATGAATTGTCTACTCCATATATACTATGGTGAAAGATTAATCCTATGATCATATGCTAAATCATATGGAACTATTTATTTTGCTTAGGTTAAAGTATTTGACATGAATATATGAACATTACATATTTTAAGAGCTTATTTATTTGGAAGTGAAGCCGAACATTTGCAATTAGTTTATCTTTTCAACACAATTAGTGTGTCATTGCTTAGAATTTTGCTTTCTCATGATGATTAATATTGTTTAAATTTTGAAGCCATGAGCACATATGTAGATAGGTAGAAACAATTTCAAGGATTTCATAGACGTAAATTGTGTTTATAGTCTTATTACTTATAATTATTGTATGCATATCAAATCATTATAGTTTAAGCTTCTCTTGCACAAGCATACATATATGGAATATTTGTCTTCACGAGTAGTTACTTTCAAGCCAAAAGTCTCTCTTAGGACCTTCCAAATTCTTGATTTGACTCATGTTTTAGTGTTGTATATACACATAATATGGAAATTTAGTTGGAGTTAGATTGGGGCTCTCTTAGACATTTTAAGCAAGCTTGCAGTAAACTCTCTTTGCTTGATTGCAGGTGTTATTTGGGATCTCTTTGATTAAGGAATCAACTCTGCTATGATATAGATGATATATAAATTAATTAGGACCGTACTTAATATTGAAGTCTACTTGATGATTTGACCAATAGAGAGGTACGAACAACAAATATGTTAGGTTTTCATGATTCTTGTCATCAATTTTCTACTCCATATATACTATGGTGAAAGATTAATCCTATGATTATATGCTAAATCATATGGAATTGTTTATTTTTCTTAGGTTCAAGTATTTGAAATGAATATATGAACATTGCATATTTTAAGAGTTTATTTATTTGTAAATGAAGCCGAACATTTGCAATTAGTTTATCTTTTCAACACAATTAGTGGGTCATTGCTTAGAATTTTGCTCTCTCATGATGACTAATATTGTTTAAATTTTCAAGCCATAAGCACATTTGTAGATTGGTAGAAACAATTTCAAGGATTTCATAGACGTAAATTGTGTTTATAGTCTTATTACTTATAATTGTTGTATGAATATCAAATCATTATAGTTTAAGCTTCTCTTGCACAATCATACATATATGGAATATTTGTCTTCATGAGTAATTACTTTCAAGCCATAAGTCTTTCTTAGGACCTTCGAAATTCTTGATTTGTCTCATGCTTTAGTGTTGTATATACACATAATATGGAAATTGAGTTGGATTTATAGAGGGGCACTCTTAGACATTTTAAGTAAGCTTGCAATAAACTCTCTTTGCTTTATTGCAGGTGTTATTTTGGATCTCTTTGATTGAGGAATCAACTCTACTCTTATATAGATGATATATAAATTAATTAGGACCATACTTAATACTGAAGTCTACTTGATGACTTGACCAACAAAGAGGTACTGACAACAAATATGTTAGATTTTCATGATTGTTGTCATCGATTGTCTACTCCATATATACTATGGTCAAATATTAATCCTAAGATCATATGCTAAATCATATGTAATTATTTATTTTGGTTAGTTTCAAGTATTTGACATGAATATATGAACATTGCATATTTTAAGAGCTTATTTATTTGGAAGTGAAGCCGAACATTTGCAATTAGTTTATACTTTCAACACAATTAGTGGGTCATTTATTAGAATTTTGCTCTCTAATGATGATTAATATTGTTTAAATTTTGAAGCCATGAGCACATATGTAGATAGGTAGAAACAATTTCAAGCATTTCATACACGTAAATTGTGTTTAGAGTCTTATTACTTACAATTGTTGTATGCATATCAAATCATTATAGTTTAATCTTCTCTTGCACAAGCATACATATATGGAATATGTGTCTTCACGAGTAATTTCTTTCAAGCCAAAAGTCTCTCTTAGGACCTTCCAAATTCTTGATTTGACTCATGTTTTAGTGTTGTATATACACATAATATGGAAATTGAGTTGGAGTTAGAGAGGGGCTCTCTTAGACATTTTAAGCAAGCTTGCAATAAACTCTCTTTGCTTGATTGCATGTATTATTTTGGATCTCTTTGATTGAGGAATCAACTCTACTATGATATAGATGATATATAAATTAATTAGGACCGTACTTAATATTGAAATCTATTTGATGATTTGACCAATAGAGAGGTAGTGACAACAAATATGTTAGGTTTTCATGATTGTTGTCATCAATTGTCTACTCCATATATACTATGGTGAAAGATTAATCATATGATCATATGCTAAGTCATATGGAATTATTTATTTTTCTTAGGTTCAAGTATTTGACATGAATGTATAAACATTCCATATTTTAAAAGTTTATTTATTTGGAAGTGAAGATGAACATTTGCAATTAGTTTATCTTTTCAACACAATTAGTGGGTCATTGCTTAGAATTTTTCTCTCTCATGATGATTAATATTGTTTAAATTTTGAAGCCATGAGCACATATGTAGATAGATAGAAACAATTTCAAGGATTTCATAGACGTAAATTGTGTTTATAGTCTTATTACTTATAATTGTTGTATGCATATCAAATCATTATAGTTTAAGCTTCTCTTGCACAAGCATACATATATGGAATATTTCTCTTAACAAGTAATTAGTTTCAAGCCAAAAGTGTCTCTTTGGACCTTCCAAATTTTTGATTTGACTCATGTTTTAGTGTTGCATATACACAGAATATGGAAATTGAGTTGGAGTTAGAGAGGGGCTCTGTTAGACATTTTAAGCAAGCTTGCAATAAACTCTCTTTGCTTGATTGCAAGTGTTATTTGGGATCTCTTTGATTGAGGAATCAATTCTACTCTGATATAGATGATATATAAATTAATTAGGACCATACTTAATATTGAAGTCTACTTGATGATTTGACCAATAAAGAGGTAGTGACAACAAATATGTTAGGTTTTCATGATTGTTGTCATCAATTGTCTACTCCGTATATACTATTGTGAAAGGTTAATCCTATGATCATATGCTAAATCATATGGAATTATTTATTTTTCTTAGGTTCAAGTATTTGACATGAATATATGAACATTGCATATTTTAAGAGCTTATTTATTTGGAAGTGAAGCCAAACATTTGCAATTAGTTTATCTTTTTAACATAATTAGTGGGTCATTGCTTAGAATTTTTCTCTCTCATGATGATTAATATTGTTTAAATTTTGAAGTGATGAGCACATATGTGGATAGGTAGAAACAATTTCAAGGATTTCATAGACGTAAATTGTGTTTATAGTCTTATTACTTATAATTGTTGTTTACATATCAAATCATTATAGTTTAAGCTTCTCTTGCACAAGCATACATATATGGAATATTTGTCTTCATGAGTAATTACTTTCAAGCCAAAAGTCTCTCTTAGGACCTTCCAAATTCTTGATTTGGCTCATGTTTTAGTGTTGTATATACACATAATATGGAAATTGAGTTGGAGTTAGAGAGGGGCTCTCTTAGACATTTTAAGCAAGCCTGCAATAAACTTTCTTTGCTTGATTGCAGGTGTTATTTGGGATCTCTTTGATTGAGAAATCATCTCTACTCTAATATAGATGATATATAAATTAATTAGGACCGTACTTAATATTGAAGTCTACTTGATGATTTGACCAAAAGAGAGGTGCTGACAACAAATATGTTAGGTTTTCATGATTGTTGTCATGAATTGTCTACTCCATATATACAATGGTGAAAGATTAATCCTATGATCATATGCTAAATCATATGGAATTATTTATTTTGTTTAGGTTCAAGTATTTGACTTGAATATATGAACATTGCATATTTTAAGAGCTTATGTATATGTTTGACATTTGGTATTGAACATATATGGTAGTTCGACCATAACTTCGTTTGGATTTTTTTTTCTATAATCATCACTTTGATGAATTATTTTTCTTGGTTTTTTAAAGATTATAATAGTTTAGGAACATATACATTGCGTGAGATTTTCAATATTTAACTTAAATTTTATGTCCAACATTTTTGAGTTCTTTGGCATTTTGTGGGTCTATAAGTAGTTGACTTATGCAATTAAACAACTTCATGTTTTAGGTATACATATTTAGATGTTATGGGTATTAGTTTATGCACGGGTTTAGTGTTTAAAACAACTAAATTATCTTTTTAATTCATGGGAAGCTTTATCCTTTTTTTTTTGTTAATTTCTTTTTTCCATCATTTAGGAACATTGTTTTTCATTTGTAGGGTATGCCATGTTACTTGAAGAAGCTATTAAAGGAGTTAATTCTAGGTTTTACATAGCTTGCAAGAACTCAATATGATGAATGTGTTGATCCCACTAGTTTTGGCAAAGTCACAAACACCCCATTAAATGAATTCAACAGGTCAGTATTGCTTTATGAGGGGATATTTGGTATGGGGGACTAGACTGCCTCATCATGGAACCTTTGCAAGAAAACAATAAAACTATATTGTTTCTCATATATCATTTGGACTTTGATTTGCAATTTTATATTTTTTTATAAAAGGTATGCTTAGTTATAGTTAAATTGCATCTTTGTATTTAGCCATGTATGGAGAGCAACAATGTTGTCTAGATGTGAAGTAGATCATAAAGTAACATAGATCCTTCTTGTGTGTGCATGTCTATCTCTCTTGGTGGTTTGTGACTATGGTCAAATTATATTTTCCATGAGATTCTTTTTTTAGTATTTGGCATTTGCAAGCAATTGAATGAGAGTTTTGATGAACCTTTTGAAAAATATCTCCTTAACATCGTGTTTATTATTATTATTTTTATTGTCAATATTGTAAATCTTGTAAATACTATAATGTTTCTAATATTGTAGATGTTCTTTTGTTATTAGAATGTTTTTAATAACAACTATTGTTTTGTAATAGAAACATCATCTTTGTAAACTATCAATGTGCATCTTGCTCATTCATTAATTTATCGAATATCCAAGCTTTGTATTTGATGGACACTCCCTAGCCGTTCCATGTCGACCATTCTTTGGGTCATTTTTCTGCAAACGAATGACATTTTTTTTGGCTTGCATGATCAATTCTTGATCATTTTTGTTCTTGTTGACGACCTTCTCTGCTCACAACAAGATTGTTTTCGACTGTGTCTTGTTTGGTTTCGTTCACACAACCCATTCTTTGTCATTTTTTTGCAAAGACCAGTATTATTGCTACCGTTTTTGCCTAGTTCTTGCGATTTCTTCTGCACAACCCCTTTTTTAACAAACGCGACATGGGTTTTGTCCTACTTGGAAATATTTCTTCACCAAATTGGTTGGTTATCACCTATTTCTACATCCTATTTGTGTCGCCTAGGGTTTTCTTGAACCCTAATTACCTTTTCAACATATGCTTTTTTTGGAAAACTCTTCTTCAAAATTTGGTAGTTGGGTTTTTCAAAAACCCTCTTGGGTCTTTGTTAGACTTTCTGGTTATTCAGCAATAGGTACATTGGGATTTGTACAAGACATTTTTCTCATGTGCTTTAAAATTTGTGCTAGCTTTTCTACCTCAGTCTCTTTCATTACATATGTTTTTTGTGTTAAATGTATTCTACCTCGATATTCATGTTGCCATTTCGATAACCAA
Source organism: Chamaecyparis obtusa (assembly GCA_027943335.1). NCBI lineage: Eukaryota > Viridiplantae > Streptophyta > Pinopsida > Cupressales > Cupressaceae > Chamaecyparis > Chamaecyparis obtusa. The sequence continues at coordinate 1,777,803 of BSBK01001951.1, read as the reverse complement.
ATTTGGCCTCAATTTTTTACAATGACATCTCTAATGCATATTCTACTTGAGAAGAGTTAGATATTCAACGACAAAAACTAAAATACTTGGAAGCAACGTATGATGACAATCTTTGAATACAAATGTCTTGACAAAATTGTTTTGGGCAAGATTGATTGTCCTACAGATGAAGGCAAAGAGCATGTGAGGCGTTGCCCCTAGCCCGTCATAGATTTTTCAATTCTTGCATTTGAGAAATGTTTATTCGATACTTTATTTTGATTCACTATGGTTTTAGACTCTTTTTGTCATAGATTTTATCACTTTATATATTATATGGACACTACCTTATGATGTCTGACGACTACCTTGTGACATTAATATGGTCTTGCATTTATGGTTAACCTTGTTTTATGAATGCTAGCAAGACATGATGAGAATTAATTATATGACTTATTAGGAAATGGATATTTGATGTAATTATGATGTTATGGTCTCCTATTAAGTGATGAAAATAAATTTATTAATTACATGATGTGTGTGTGTGTGTGTGTGTGTATATATATATTTTCACGAATGGGAAAAGTTAAAATTTATGTGCAAGAGAATTTCAATTGATTATGTGATGTGCAAATGAATTGTTAAGTTGTTTATAATTGATTCATATATGTTGAGGATTATATTTCTTGGACTACTGAGAGAGATATCCTAGCCCATCATAGCTCTTTAGTTTGTGCAATTGAGAGAGATACTTATTCGATACTCTTTAGATGTTAGATGCACACTACTTTATGATGTTATGATGATTACCTTGTGACATTAATATGGTCTTGCATTTATGGTTAACCTTGTTTTATGAATTCTAGGAAGACATGATGAGAATTAATTATATGACTTATTAGGAAATGGATATTTGATGTAATTATGATGTTATGGTCTCCTATTAAGTGATGAAAATAAATTTCTTAATTACATGATATATATATATATATATATATATATATATATATATATATATATATATAGACACACACACACACACACACAAATGGGAAAAGTTAAAATTTATGTGCAAGAGAATTTCAATTGATTATGTGATGTGCAAATGAATTCTTAAGTTTTTTTTATAATTGATTCATATATAATGTGGATTTATATTTCTTGGACTACTAATGTTGGATTTAGTGTGCAGGGAAATAGACCATGGTACTATTATCGGGGATCCAAACATAGGCCAATGTGAATTCAGTCTGAGCCAAGGCTACGTCTAATGAAAGACAAAACCTGATTGTGTTGTATTTATTTCTTAAATGTAATGAGCTTTTAATGTTTTCAATTTAATTTGTAATTTGCAATTTTTTTTGTGAGTGCTCAAGTGGAAATGCCTTGTGGCTTGCGATGTGTGAATTTGTTTGTGTCACTTGACACTTGTAATGTACATGTGGCCATGACATGACCCACTTGAGTTTGGATACCATTAACCTAGGATAGTACCCTTGAGGATCCCCATGTGAATCCCTTGGTTAGGGAGCTTGAGGATATGTCTTGTCATAGATTTTCGAATTTGAACTTGTCATGAGTTTTTGGGGGTTTGGAAAGGTGCCTAGGGGTGTGTTTATGCTTTTTTTAGTTAGCCCACTTAGTATACCTATAGGTAAGGGTCATTTTTAACCATAGGATAACCCATAGTTGACCAAAAGACCCATCTAAAAGTTGGATTTCCTAGATGGCCGAGAATCAACTTTTAAAAGCAGGCCTTGGTAAGAACACCATCCACTAGAATGATAGTCATTTGCCCACCTTTGTAAGAGGCCATTTTTAGAAAGTTCGTAAGGGCTTAGGGAAGACCTTATCCATAGGGGTTGTGGGGAGATGTGTGGAGGTCTTTTTAGAGGGGACTCTTCATTTTTGGAGAGTTTGAACACCCACTCTCTAACTTAGAGACTAGGACTAGATTTGGAAGGAGGAAAAGCTTGGAAAAAAGGGATTTCATCATCAACACTTGAAATTTTTTCTTTGGACTTAGGTTGGTGGCTCCAACTTGAAATTTCTTGTTGATTCTTTTGGTATGAGAAAAATATGGTGTTTGTTTTGTAGAGTTCTTCATGTTCTTGATAGATATGTAAGGCTTGTTTGTTCTTACATGCTAGTAGATGTGTTTTGTAAATCTTGTGTCTATTATGTGATTTGATGTTGTGAAGCTTTGTGTTCTTTTTTATTGTTTTGTGTTGTTGATTTGGGAGTCTCAAGGCCACACTCACCCTTGGAGGTAAGAGTAGCCTTGGGGGTGAAGTATTTAGGACAATCTATGGATGTAGAGTCTCTCTTCGGGGAGGAGAGGGATACAAAATGGAAGTATGGGCTCCATGTACCCATTCCACTCTTTTTTGGGGGGGCCATAAGGGAGTTTCTATGGCTTCATGCCTTGGGGGTCATAAGGGATTTGTTGTGCATTTGGTAAGTGGTGGAGAAGTTGTTTGTAAAGCCATGTGAAGATTTGTTCTGATTTCTTTTGATATGGGCTATCCAAGTATGATTGGAAGAGCTGTTGTAAAGCCATGAGAAGGCTTGTTTTTTTAACTTTTGGAATGGATTTTCTCTCCATAGGGTTTCATTCAACTTCACCCCAAATTCATGGGACAATATGTGACCCATTGTGTAAGCCATGGATGGGAGTTTTATTTTTGTATGTGTTGAATTTTTTATTTTCTCATTCTGTTTTCTTGTGTGTATCCTACCTATGTTTGGTTCCCCTAGCTCAAGGGTGGTCTTGTAAAGACCTAGGTTGGGAGGTGAGCATCCCATGGTCTCTTCGATTTCTTATTTTTGTAGATTATGGACTTTCTTGGAGCTCTTGAAGTTGAAGATTTAGTTTGTGAAAAAGAAAAATATATAGAAGAAATGTGTTTATGCAATGTTATGTAAAAACTTTGAGATTGGAAAAAAAGGTCGCTTGAAAGATTGAGAAATAATATGCATCTTTCTATGTAAAATAATAGAACAATGAATGAGTAGGAGACATTTACCTTGTATTTTCCTTATCTATATGTAATGGCTAGTTGCACAAGTATGATTTTCATAGAAATCTTCTTATAAATAAGAGAGGCACATTTACAAGTTTTGTTCCTAGCTAAATCAGTAAAATGTTGGTTATCTCCCTTATTTGCATACTATATTCCAATAGGTAGTGGTTAACTAATGACTTAAGAAATTAAATTTGCACTTACATCTAAATGTGATATTCAGATCTTCAAAAAGATTTTGATATTTTATTTTAATGTATCCTAATGTAAATCAATATATTTCCCTATATACCATAAGGAGACTTAAAACATGATGTTTGTTTAGTTCCCAAAAAAAAGGACAAGGGCAAAAGAAAGCATGATTAGTTTTATGCCTTATGGGCATGTCATTTTACAATTTGCATATTTGAAAATTAAGTAAATGAAAATTATTGTACAAACATTTATATCTATGTTTAAAAATAAATCTAAGTACTCCATACTGTCATTTTAAATAGTGTTGCATTAGAAATAGAAATTTTTTTTTGCATGTATTTCTTTCTTAGGTTAAAGAGGCATTTGGGCACATATAATAATTACACTTTTGCATTTTAAAAGAAGAAAAAAAAGGGTAACTTTTTAGAGGAACATTTTATGGGCATTACAAAGCATGACAAATTTGATGACCAAAATTAGAAAGTTGTCATATCATCAAACTCCCAGTGACGGATTATGTACTGCTACAACTTTCTTCTGGCAAAATAGTTGCAAAAATTTGGTGTCATCTAAAAGGTTTGCATGAAACCTCTGATAAGAGTCATGCAGTCTCTTTGAAGAACATGCTCTTCACAATCATGATGGATGAACAGGTGTCCTTGCAGGATCATCTCAACATAATTAAGGACATTCAAGATCAGTTGGAAGCCATTGGATGCAAAATGGAAGAATAAGACATGGTGGTGATCACTTTGAAGAGTCTACCATCTTCCTATGAGCACTTTGTAGAAACTCTCAACATTGCTTCCACTTATGCTGATGTGTCTTTTTTCAATCTCTGCATGATGATTTTACAACAAGATCACTGGAAACTACAATTCAAAAGTGGTACCAGTTCATCTTCGAAAATACAAGTTTTCTCAGCTAACTCTATTTATAAGGATATAGGCAACTATCAGTTCTCTTGTCTTCTTAGTAGATTTCCTCTTCTCAGTCATCATAAGGCTCAAAGAAGAAACATATTTAGTGCAACTACTACCATAAGTTTGGTCATATGAAGTTGGAGTGTTGTAAATGCTTAGTTGCTCAAACTAAGCAATCTGGTTCACAATATAAAGCACATTCTATAGAGCACACTAAGCAGAGTGAGTCTTCCTTTTACGCTTTCATGGCTAAAAGACCTACAAATCATGTAATATGCTCTGCTTGGTATATTGATTAAGGTACCTCTCACAACTTCATTCATCGCTGAGATTGGTTTACAAAATTTTAACCATTCTCAGATTTAGTTATTTTTGGAGGGGAAGAGTACACCACAGGTGGAAAAGGCAATATACAAATTTAGTATGGAGGAAGGAAATTGATTTTCCTTGATGTGTACTTTGTTCCTAGAATGGAACTCAACTTTCTCTAAGTCAGTCAAATTATGAGACATTCTCCTCGGCTAGACATGACCTTCAGTTCACATTAGTGCAATATCATTGATTAGGAGACTCTACATACTATTGTCGTCAGTGTTGAGGATCATGTTCTTTTTGGACTTGTTGACTCTAGTGATTCTGAGTATCTTTCTCTGGTGGTCCAATGCTCCTCTATTAGTACACTCTGGCATTAGCAATATGGGCACTTAAATGTGCACTATCTTTCTTAGCTTGTTCAAGAAGATCTTGTCATTGGACTGTTGGAGATTCCAAAACTTAGGAGTTTGCAGAGCATGTTAAGATGAGAAGTAGCATTGCACTCCTTTTTCAATTGGAAATTCCTAGAGAGCTTATAAGGTATTGCAACTGGTCCATGCTAATATCTGTGGACTTATGGCTACTCTTATTATTGGGTTTAGGTATTTTTAATTTTTTGTTGATGATTTTAGTTGAAAAATGTGGGTGTATTTTCTTCGTAAAAAATTAGAGGTGTTTGTTTTGTTTCAAAATTTCAAAGCATTTGTAGAAAAAGAGTCTGGTCAACCTATTGTTACTCGTAGAATTGACAATGGGGGAGAATTATGCTACTCTGCCTTCTCCCATTTTTATGATCATGGCATAAAGTGCCAATTAATAACACCTTACACCTCCAACAAAATAGTATCATTGAGTGTAGAAACCACACAATCCTCAAAATGGCATGGTCTATGCTTGACCGCTCTCCTACAATGGTTGTCAAGAAGTAGACTCTGGAAGAGGCTTGATTAGGTCGTAAGCCTAGATTTAGTCATCTAAAAGTTTTTGGTTTCACTTCTTTTGTTTGGACCCCTGATGCTAACTGCATCAAGTTAGATTCCAAGAGCCCAAAAATTATGCTAATTGGCTATAATGATAATCACAAAGTCTATTGACTAGTTGACATTGAGACTAATCATCTCATCTTCAGTTGTGATGTGGTCTTTGACAAGGAACAAGGGCCATTTTAGCTCTCTCCTCTAGTTATGGATTCTAAGGATCAACCTCTCAAAGCTCAATACTTGGGTGTCTATCTTCCATTACGTCCACTTGATGTGAGGGCTCCAGTTGTTCCCGATCTTTCCTCTCCACCAATTCCTTCTCCTACAAAATCACACAGACATGCAACTACACCACCTAATTTTCCTCAAGATTCATTCAATCTTTTGTTTGATGATGATGTTCTTGGTGCATCTCTTTCTTTTGAGGTTGGCACTTGTACTCTCTGACCTAAATGGTGGGCTAACGATTGGCGATATTCATGATGATGAGCTCATCGAGGGTAGAATTGCTTGAAAGAAGAGTAAACTTTCTAATTCTATAAGTTTTTATTGCATGGCCAACATTCACACTATGTATGAGACTCAAACATACACAAAGGTGAAAGGGATACCTGAGTTGGAAGAGGCTATGAAGACACAACGTCAGTCTTCTAAAAAATAACACTTGGGTTATGTGAGATCTTCCTTCACGAAGAATCCCATCATATGCAAATGGGTCTACAAAGTGAAATACAAGGCTAATGATACTTTAGATAAGTACATGACTCATCTTGTTGCCAAAGGCTTCTCTTAGCATGAAGGAATTGTTTATGAGGAGACCTTTTCTCTAATAGTGAAGATGAACACCATCATATTAGTACTAGCCATGACAACTTAGTGTGGCTAAAAGGTCCATTAAATGGATGTCAAGAGTGTCTTCTTGAATGGTGAGTTACAAGAAGAGGTTTACATGACACAACCTCCTAGATTCAAGGTTTCTGGTAAAGAACACCAAGTACTTAAATTGGTGAAAACACACTATGGCCTCAAATAGGCTCTTCAAGCATGGTACATGAAAAATTGATAAGTACCTCATAGATTAGGGTTTCCAGGGGAGTCCTTTTGGCTCTAATTTGTATGTCAAAACTACTGGTAGTGGCATAATCCTTTTCGTTATTTATGTTGATGATTTGATCATCACTCGCAGTTCAACATCTTCGATTTAAGTAATCAAATAGAATTTTTTCCAGTCTTTTGACATGACTGACTTTGGGCTTCTATACTACAACTTAGGTGTTGAGGTTTGGCAATAATCACATGACATCTTCATCTCTTCATCTAAACATGCACGGGCTTTGGTTAACAAATTCAAAATGTAAGATTGCAAACTTGCCTCTATGCTTATGAAGTTTGGTCTATAGTTGTCAGCCAAATTTGGTTCTCCTATAGAAATGAATCCATATTCAGATTGTAACTAGTGGGCAATTGATCTATCTCACTACCACTAGACTTGATCTCAACTTTGTAGTGAGTTACATATCTCGCTTCATGACAACTCCTCTCTTCATGACAACTAGACTACTTCATATCATTGGAATTCAATGAAGTGCATCCTACATTATGTCAAGGGCACTCTAGACTTTGGTATCCTCTAGACCTACCAAAAATCCCTGACTCATTCCTTACATAGACTCGAATTGGGGAGGCTCTGTCGATAAAAAAAATTCCACTTCTAGGTATGTCTTCAGTTTGGTCATAGGTGCTATCACTTGGACCAGTAAGAAGTAGCAGACACTATCTCTTTCATCAATGAAAATTGAATACTATTGAACAATCAAAGTAGGTTGTGAGATAGATTGATTTTGAAGGATGCTTTCCAACATCCATATTTTTCAGGCAAGCCCTTCACCTCCCTTCTACGACAATCAAGGGGTCCTCAAACTTGCTAAAATCTAGACTTTCATGAGTGAACCAAGCATATTGACATTCATTGTCACTTCATCCATCAGTTGGTTGAAGATGGGTCCTTAGATTTGCAATATGTTCTTACAACGGACTAGACTGCCGATATTCTCACCAAGTCCCTCCTTCCAGAGAAGTTTGTTAAGTTCAGGGGGCTCCTTGGTGTCATAGATAGATTGACCATTAAGGGAGGGTATTAGAATAATATCACCTTAATATCATGTTTATAATTATTTTAATGGTCAATATTGTAAATCTTGTAAATATTAGAACATTTCTAATATTGTAGATATTCTTTTGTTATTAGAATATTTCTAATAACAACGATTATTTCATAAACTTAGTCTTTGTAAACTATAAATGAGTGTCTTGCTCAATCATTAATTTATCGAATATTCTACCAATTACCTATGTAATAGAACAAATAGGGTTCTAGTTTATTTTGGTCTTAGTACCCAATATATATGCAACAATGTTGTCTATATATGAGGTAGATCATATAGAAATGTAGATTCTTTTTATGCCTTCACTTTTTTCTTGGTGGTTTGATGAAGAACTACTATTTGTATGTCATTTTTTTTATTGAATTTATGCATATAGTTTAATTGGGTCTTTGTATTTTTTTTCATATGTGGAGCAATAATATTGTCCATAAATAGGGGTATATAACTAGCTCTCTCTCTCTCTCTCACACACACACACACACAGATATATATATATATATATATATATATATATATATATATATATATATATATATATATATATATATATATATATATATATATATATATATATATATATATATATATATATATATATATATATATATATATATATATATATATAAGCTAATATTATTCACAATGCAACATGGAAGATATTAAATAAATTAATATACAATTATATTTTATCAGGATTATGGTTAAGTTTAGGGTCTATGATCTAGAGTTAGAGTTATAGTTATGCTTAGGATTTAGGGTTAGGGTATGGGTTCCAATCATGGTTAGTAATATGGTTAGGGTTAGGGTTTGTGTTAGGGTTAGGCTTATAATTAAGGCTTAGGGTTATGATAAGAGTTTAGGTTATGACATTATTAGGGTTTGGTGTAGGTTTAGGGTTAGTTTTACGGTTTATACCATGGTTTTAATAATGTTTAGGGTTAGGGTTTTGATTATGGTTAAGATATAGGGTTAAGGTTAGCATACAAGTTTAGGTTTACAACATTATTAGGGTTAAGGTTTGGTTTGGGTTTTGAGTTATGATCTTATTTAGGATAAGGGTTTAATGTTTGGGTTAGGGTTTAATGTTTAGGTTAGGGTTAAGATTGATTTTTATGGTTTAGGTTGTGAGGGTTTATATCATGGTAAGTAATATTGTTAGGGTTAAGGTTAACATTATAGTTAGGGTAAGTGTTTACAATCATGAATAGTATTATGGTTACAATTAGGGTTTTTATTAGGTCTAGGATTTAGGGTTACAATTAAGATTAGTGTTTAGGGTTTGAGATTAGGATTATCATTAGAGTTAGGGTTTATATCATGATTAGTATTATGGTTATGATTAGGGTTTAAATTGGGTTAGGGTTAGAGTTAGGATAAAGGAAAATTGAACTCAACATTTTCATATTTCACCTCATGCTCTTCTATCACTCCAACATCCACTTCATGCTCATCTTCATCATCTATAGACTTTTCACATTCCATAGATGCATTCACATCTTATTTATCCTCTTTATCATCTACTATTGCAACTTTCTCTGGTGTTACACTAAATAACTCTTCAATTTTCTAAATCTCCTCTCTAAGCTGCACACAATCATCTTTCAATCCTTGATTAAATATTGAGCATTTATTAATGTCTTTGTTATGATCTACCTCTTATTCCACCACCTCAACTTGCGAGGTAATTTCTTCTTTACCACTTTTATTCACCAACTGATGGTCCATCATGACTATTTCATCCTCTCTTTTCTCTTCACTTGTATGGACTACTTTTACTTCTTTTTTCCTTTCAACTATAACTCTCCTTCAATGAGAATATCCACATCCAATATTGTTCCAAGAATGATATCAACATAAGCCTCCTCAAGACCTATGTCACCCTCTTCGTCAGACTCATCCTTTCATTTACTACAATATTTCTCAAACATTCACTTTGTTCTTCCTAGATTCAAGATCTCAATTGATCAGGGCTTGACACGCCTACAATGATCCTTTTGAGTCAGTACAACCACCTCACATTGTCAAATGCAAAGTGCCTCACAATTGGCGATCTATTCACACAAGCTCACTCTTCATCCATAGGTTTCAACTCTTCACCCTCAAGTCCTAGTGTGTACTACCTCATGTTTACTGATCTTTCCACACACTTAGGACCACCAACTCTGATACCATGTGATGCAAGATATATTCCCTTGTTCTTCTCAAACACACAAATTCACAAATACTATTTTATTCAATTTACAAATGAAATCAAGTTTGAAAATTTTCATCATATGGGCATTCTTATTGGTCTATCGTGTCTAATCTCACTCAATTTGCACATAGACAAACACTCTACTTTTCCCCCACGCTTGGGTTGAGACTTCCTCCTCTAAAATCTCCTCTTGAGCTTTGTTATATATTCTACTCTTATCCACATAGCCATGCTCCTTGTATATAACACATTTATTTTTATAGATGTTTGTGATTCTTCTTTCAAGAATTTTATAAACTACATTTTATTTGTCACTTGATGGATGTCTTTTAGACTTCTCATTGATTCCCTTGGATCAAAGAAAATATATTCAACAATCACTCATAGGTTACAATCATACAATCATCCTTTTGTTCAATGTCTAACACTTCAAATCCATCAAAAGCTGAATTGAATTGGAGGCATGTTCATTTGTTCAAAACATTTTTAAATCCTCTCTAAGAAATACATTTTACACATATCACATTGCATTTGTTGTAAAGTATGCATTGGTGGAAATTCATACCCTGCTCCAAAACTTGCCTTCACAAGCTATGAGAGTTATGGCAAAGGTCAAGGGCATTGGATAAACACCTTCCGAGTGCATTTAAATATTTTCCAAGGCATTTGCATAGCCATTTTGATGTCGATCTTGTAATTATTATTGTTTAAGAGACATACTGTCAAACAATCAATGTACTTTGTCTATTCCACACATTACATGCATGTTTGCTAGGGCAATGACAACTCCAAAATTTGTATACCTTGATGGATGCCCATACTCTAGCTCATATATTAGGCCTACTCAAGAACTAAGAATGCAAGAGAATGTGATAGAATTAAGCTTAACCAATTGCTGATTGTTCACACTCTGAGAATACACACAATCAATAATGTCCATGATATTGCATTAGGTTAGGACATTCTTTTAAATCCATGCTAATTGATCATTAATTATTATTATTTTCTGAAGAGTTTACACAACAATAATGATAACAATGTGAAATTAATACAACATAAGATATAAACATGCACACAAGTACAACTCAATTACAATTAACAAATCTCAAGGGCTCCATGATGTAAAATTAAGGATCACAAATTTGTGATACCTTGACAAATTCAGAGGGTACAAAATAAGATACATGTTCACTATTTCAAGATAATGAATGGCTTAGGTTGGTATTCAAACATGTCTATAATCTCCCCTCTCTTACCATTGAGATATTGCAATAGGGCATGCTCATCCTGACAATTTAGGGAAGTCAACTTGGTACTTGAAATCTTACATAAAAGATGAGCATGTACATACATGTATATATATATAACAAACAATGACGTGGATTGGTACATCATGTGGACCTCTCTAAGAAAGTAACTATGAATCCGCCCCGCAACCACATTAGGCATGTCAAAAAAAAAGTAAAACATACATTCCAACCATACACATGCAAGTATGGGGTCAGTAAAATATAATGACATCACAACATTTACAAAATCAAACTATAGGAGGGTTATTACATCCAACTCCCCTAGAATTAGGCTTACTCTTGGAAGCATACAAACAAATAAGGATATGCATCCATCAAACACGAAAAATCCTACTAAGACAAAAGATAAAACATCTCAAAACCAACCATAAAATAAGGATATGACATAGAGTCATCTAGAGCAATATGATTTTGGTTTAAGCATAAACCAAAAATCACATTGATCAATCATTCATTGTTTATCAATTTAAATAGATCTAGATCTTCACTCATTCATCATTATAGAAAACTTCTAGTAATCAATTGTATAAAGAACACATTAGTATCTACATCAAACAATAAGTTGAGAAGTTCATGTAAACCTAGTTAATGCAATAATCATATAAAATCTAATCTGAATATACAAGTATAATATTATACCTCTAGGGTTATAAAAAAAAATAGCCTGAAATACAAGAGAGTTATATGTTTAAGTTTTTATTTTAAGTTTCAACTATTAGACATCTAATAGGCATACAAATTTCTAGAGTTCCCAGTGTAGAAACTTGGCTCTGATATCAAGTGTAACACATTGCCAAGGAACCTAGGATAATTTAACCCAAACCATGTGACTATGTTTATAAAATATTTTTTTTCTTAGGATTTTACACAATAATAATGATAACAATGTGGAAGCAATACAACTTAAGATATAAACATGTACATAAGTACAATGCAATTATAGTTAACAACTCTCAAGGGTATCATGACGTAAAATTGCTTTTAAATTGATTAATATACTAAGAAAAACCATAAGTACACAATCTCATAAATGTCAAAGAATAACAAGTATGTCATCATATAAATGCAACATAACTATAACTGATACAACATAGGGTACATAACAAACCATTATCCACTGCACAAGTCGCAAGGTATGCGATAACAAATCATATACAAAGTACATATACAACATCTTGAAAGATCTCACATTTGATACACTGATACAAGATACAAACATAAACATCATAATAAAGATATGAACAAGCCTCCAATAAAGAACAAGAAGGTAACAACAACAAGGATCATCCAACACTAGTACATGAACACCAAAATCTCAAATGGTAAAATAATCACTACTACTCGACCTCATGGAACCAAAGGTCCACTCCCACCATGATGAGGAGTTAATAACAGAGCCCACTCGTATAAAAAACACTAAAATATAATCACAATACAACACCTAAGCAGAGGATCCTAAAGGCTCTTTATCGCAAGAGGTACAACTCAAAACTGCAAAGATAACACATACACATCCAGAGGCAACCAACACATATAGAAAACCTAAGATGTTATAGGGAAGTGTCATCACATACGTCTCACCCTTGAGTTTCATCCTGGTTTCCTCTCTGGACCCTGACACTCAAGTGCCCATATGAGGCATTAGTATCCTCTCATATAAACAAGGGTACTAACTATGCAAGACCTCAATCAAACATCTTCTCCCACTCCCATCCTAGCCTATACAAGTACTCAAGGCATGGGTGAAGAACACAAACATCTTATAAATTCATTTTAATCTCTCAATATATTTAAGTTATCACTTTATTAAGTCAACTTAGAATGAGTTACACTAGCAGCCTCTTAGAGTCCTGACCCCCACTGCAAGCCACCTCTCTTCTATACACTTAGATAACCTACTCTAATGCTCCAACCAGATGAAACTGAAAGAAGACATAACCAAAACCATAAAAAGACTTCCCATAAATCATAAAGTCATGATAATCACCAAAATAAATGCTAGAGCATACAAAGCATATCATCCTATACAAGGATCCAAGCTATCCATCCCATACTGAACATCTCTCAAATACCAATTCTTTTAGTCTCATTTCACAAGACCAATGATAATCAAACCATCAATGACATCCATCTCTAAACATGGACTAACTTAATCCATAAAGTAACCATTCAAAACGTAGAACAATCATAGTAAAAAATACAAGGTGACCAAGTAAATTAGACTCAATTATAATAACGATTGTCACCTTTTATGGTCAAATGAAATAAAGTTTGAAACTCAATAAAGCACATGAGATCACTTAGAGATACTCACAAAACTATACATGACCCAATCGAGACTTCACAAATGGTTACAAACATTCTCAATATAAAACCAAAGAGAAATGGATATAAAATCATATAAAAATGTGATGATCAAAACCAATTTCATAACGAACATTTGGAACACATAATGGTCCTCAAACCATATCATCATAAGTACACTAGCAATAAATTCATATAAACATGAGCTTATAAAATAAGGCTGAGCAAAATGATTGTGACCAAGTAAACATCACATAAATATACTGAAAATACATACGTCACAAAGAAATCAACCCCCATGCCTCTGGTACTCCCAATCTTAAAGGTAACTTATATCTCCAAGCAGACAATAAGATCACCAAAATAATCACAAAATTCCCCTAATAAAAACCATCAAATAATGCAATGAAATGCACCAAACAATCAAACACAATACAAGTCCTAGTTACATAAAATATTCAATTCATTTACTAAAGTCCAGTTTGACTAGAACACGTTCATTTAAAAATTCATGCTCATATACCTATCTTAATCCAAAAAATTGCAATGACACAAATCCACAATTCAAAAAACTCCAAAATCCAAGCTTTCAATAATTTCTCCAATTCCAAACCCAAAGCCAAAACCTATAAACTTGTGTGTACAATAATGACCAAAATAATTTTTAATAAAGAAAACCCAACAACCAAGGTTGAAAACATGCAACTCCCAATCATAGGAATGAAACTCAACTGTTAAAAGCACTTAACTCAAAATCACATTAATAGAACTCAACTTCCCATTCTTGTTTTTGTCAAAACTTTTTTAATTTATTAATTATAATTGATAACAATGACACTCAACATTTAACTTAAATTTATATTTTAATGTTATTAAATTAAATGTCCAAATGAAATTGCATAATAGAATTTTAATTAATAATTAATATTTTTAGCATACTAACAATATGCAAAATATCAATTCATTAATTGTGCCTTTAAATTCAATTTTAGATTTAATAATTAATTAAATCCAAAACTCTTATAATTAGATTTTTAATTAAGTATTTTTAAATAAACCTAAGTATTTAATAAACCCTCATTAATTAAATACCCTCATATTTAATATTTTACTATTTAATAAGATTGAATCACACAATCATTTAATTAGTCTTAATTAAAACTTTAATACATTTTTAACACAAAATGTCATCAAACCACATGACATGAAAACATGAAAGAAAAACTGACTAAACCTAAAATACCATAATTAAGCACAAAAGAAGGCTCATGAATTCACGTTACCTTGATGAATTCATAGGGTAACAAATAAGATACTTGTCCACTATTTTAGGACAATAAATGACTTAAGTTGAGATTTTGACATGTCTATCATCTCCCATCTATTAACATTGATATATTGTGATAGAGCACCCTCTTCCTAGAAATTCAAGGAAGTTTATACTCGGTACCTGAAATCTTGCATAAAAGACAAGCATGCACATACATTTATATATATAACAAACAATAGAAGAGATCAGTACATCATGTGGATCTTGCTAAGAAAGTAACTACGACTCTTTCCCACAACCACATCGGACATGTCAAACAGAAAGTAAAGCATACATGACAACTGTACACATGCAATCCATAAATATAATGACATCATAACATATAAAAAATCAAACTATGGGAAGGATATAACAAATAAGGATATGCATCCCTAAACACGAAGCATCCAGCTAAGACAAAACATAAAATGAAATCTGAAAACTAGCCATAAAATAAGGACATGATATATAGTCATCCAATATAATATAAATCGAGAATCACATTGATCAATCATTCATTGTTTAACAATTTAAATAAATCTAAATCTTTACTCATTCATCATTATAGAAAACATCTAGTAATTAATTGTATAAAACACACATTCGTGTCTACAACAAATTATAAGTTGAGAAGTTAATGCAATATTCATATAAAATTCAAATATACAAGTCTAATATTATACCTCTAATAGGGTTATAAAAAATCTAGTCTGAAATGCAAGAGAGTTATATGTCTAAGTTTTTGTTTTAAGTTTCAACTATTAGACACCTAATGGATGTACAAATTCCCAGAGTTCCCAGTGTAGAAACCTGAATCGAATACCAAGTGTTACGCCCCACCAAGAACCCAAGATAATTTAACCTAAAACATGTTACTATGTTTACAGGATAATTTTTTCCTTAAGAGTTTACACAACAATAATGATAACAATGCAAAAGTAATACAACATAAGATATAAACATGCACATAAGTACAACTCAATTACAATTAACAACTCTCAAATGTACCTTGACATATAATTACTTTTAAATTGACTAATCTACTAAGAACAACCATAAGTACATAATCTCACAAATGCCAAAGATTTACAAGTACGTCATCATATACATGCAACATAAATACAACAAATACAACATAGGATACATAAAAAACCATCATCTACTGCACAAGATGAAAGATATGCAGTAACAAATCATATACAAAGTACATATACAACATCTTGAAAGATTTCACATTTGATACACTGATACAAGATACAAATATAAACATCATAAGAAAGATATGAACAAGACTCTAATGAAGAATAATAAGAAGGTAACAAAAACAAGGATCATCCAGCATTGGTACATGAACGTCAAAATCTCAAATGGTAAAAGAATCACTACCGCCCGACCTTGTGGAGCTAAAGGTCTACTCCCACCACTAACTCATTTGACCACAAAATCTAACAAAATTTTTCGAGGAAAGATGCATAATTAGATTTATTGTTGGATGCACTTCAATTTTTTTTAAATCATTTCTTGAGATTCGTCAGAATTCTGACAAAAATATTGATCATTGAAATTTCAACGAACATGTTCATGAGAATTTCGATGATCAATATTTTTATGGAAACTTGAGGGCAAACGTTTTTGTAATTATTGTTTTTTTTATAAAATTGTGAATCCCTTTCAAAGGCTGCTAATATTGGTTTTCCTTTGACAAAATAATAAGGCCAAAAGGCCTACTTTCTCTCTTGATGATACTTGGGTCTGAAACCCTAAAATAGAAAACACATTTCATTTCACTTTACCCTTTTTTATCTTTGATCTCTGACGCCTTCAGCTAGGGATCAAAGTAGACCATGGAATTTTGATGGCAATGACATATTTTGGAAATTGAAAGTCTTTGGCACAACTTTAATCAATGGTAGCATACTAGAATAGGTGTCTTGAGTATTCTCACTCATCTTTACTGGCTGTGACTCTCATCTCCGTACATTATGATATGGGTTTTGTGGAAATGAAAGAAAATGTTGAAAGATAGGCCATGACTCTCATCTCCGTATTTGCCTTGCATTTTACTAAGGGCCCATTTGGTGCATGGAATTAATTTATCTAGAATAGGCCTATTCTAGAATAAGGACGTATTCTTAGATTAATTAATCTTGAAAATGAAAGTTGGAATAAGGTTTGGACCTGTTTGGTGCACCTAGAAGATGATTGGGGATTAATCTATTCCATGTTTGGTTCCCATAACGTGGAATTGGAATAAGGATTATTTTTTCATTTTTAATTAATTTGAACAATATGTATTTTTAACTTATTAAAAAATTATAATTATAAAAAAATATTTTCTTACAAATTTTAATTTTTGAACTTATCATTTTTGTTGATGGCTTTTTAATTAAAATTATATGTATTTCTAACTTATATATTTTTAAATTAAAATATGTATTATTAACTTTAAAAAAATAAGATTAAAAAAAAAAATTATTTTCTTACAAATTTTAATTTTTGAACTTTTATCAATTTTGTTGCTCATTTTTTTAATTTTTAATATTTTTCTATCCAAAGTCATATCCAAGTAAAAACTAAAAAATTGGCATGACAACATTATAAACAAGTTACCACATATAAAAAAAATTGACATGACAACATTATAAACAAGTTACCACATATATATAGTACTACATCGTAAACTAGTTACATGTCCACATTTTGTCTCAGATTAATTGGGATACATTCAAAGTTCATCTTTTCATATGTTCCCATCAAACAAACGCAATTAAAATACAAATAAATGCAATTAAAATGCTATGAAGCCCTTGTAAAAATTTTATTTCAGCCTTCGCCATTGACACGATCTCAACCATAACTACCTCTCGAGAGCACAAGCTACACTGATGAGCTTCATCGACAACATGTGCAAATGGGTGGACATATGCAGCTGACACATCATCTGCCCACCTAAAGTAGCCACAACCATTGTCACCCTACAATATCAACTCTACATTACTTCATACTACAATGAATAGTATGTACATTTTTTATAAACATAAAATACATTACCACTACCAACCTTCTTGCTAAGTGGATAGCTCCAAAATTTTCACTCAGGGTTCTTATCCATGTGTGAGGTTTTCAAAATGCAAGGCCCTTCACCACACTTGCAGTCTGGCACATTTAGCACAACCATTGATATCCCCCACAAAACTGTAAAAAACAAACTCATGTAACAATGCTCAAGTGTAGGTGCAAAATATGACTTAAAAAACTATATTGATAATCCCTTCAGAACACTAGTAATGAATTGATAATCCTATCCAACAATGATAACGCCCTGAAATCTAAAGCCCAAAAAATGCAAGAAAAAATTAATTAACAAAAAATAATACCATCATTATAATGAATCATGATAACTTGAGACTTATGGATATGAGAGCATTCTGACAGATCCTTCAATACAATCATTAACTTTTACTGTAATTTATTTAAGGTCCTATCGTTAATGATCCATCATCGGGATGCAAGAGAACATAAGGAAAGGAAAATATTATGTTCTCTTGCATCCTGATGATACATCGTAGTGTGTGATGGGAAACATTGATGATAAAACTTTTCACACAATAAAATCTAGAAAAATTTCACAGAATTCACATGGATTGTAGAAATCTAATAGCACTGATTTTAATTGAGATTTAAAATATAATGTGCATGCATTCAAGGTACTGAATAGAGAATCAATTAGTATAAATAACTGACAACTTACTAGTGATTCAAGCTCTGCAAATAAATATTGTTAAAAAAACTTGCTTCCTATAAAATCATATAACTCTGTAGCCTGATTGGATTTATGTTCATTTTTTAGGTGACAACCACGTGGGGAATTGGTTTGATTATCAATCTATTTACTATTATTTTTCTATTTTGATGATTGAATCTGACATATTTCAAGCTCAGTTAAATTTAATATTTTCACTCTTTTGGATGGTTGAATATGACATTAAAAAGAAATAACAATTAGAATAAAAAAAAGAAAACCACTACCACATGTTTCTGATTTTGTGTGGATACTATAAAGAAGGCACGTGACAGAAACCTTCCATTAACAAAAACAAGCATTTGGACATAACAAAATGTATGATTGTAGTAATGATAGGTGTGTGTAAAAGAGGGAGATGCCCAATGTGCAGAACGTACCCTCTTTACAAGAAAAGGTGCACTACCAATAGAGAATATTACCGACTTGATACAAATTCAAATATTCTAAATACAATCAAATGATCAAGAATGTCTACAAATAATCTCATTAAATATCTTTACCATTGAAACATTATTGTATCTTTTAGAAGTTCCTTGATGTCTCTTTTCTTCATATTTCTTCATCGTACTAAGTTTCGAGAGAAAATTTGTTTATATATACCCATCGCACAATTGATTTTTTAGTATGTTATCCAAAATAAAGTGTAACGTATAGATGGAAATCAGCCCAAAAGTTCAATGCATTCAGAGGGAAAAGATTATTTATAAATAGGTCAACATAAACTTCATGAAACCCATTTAATTAAGTCTAGAGACATCTCATTTCATAGGTCAAGATCAGTCACAAATGAATTTTAACAGATATGAGAAGTTCTTATATGCAGTAAATGTTAAGAGTCCCAAACCAGAGATTGAAAATAACATACTTCAACAATCTCTAGAGACATTCAAAAATATCCCATTTAACTTACTCCACCAAACTCCAAAGCATCCACAAGGCTGAGAATTTATGAATTATGTTGAACAATTATATTGTTCTGGTAGGTGCTTCCCAAACAATCCACTTATTTTGGTATATGCTAAATAATCTACTAACTGCCACACCCTTATATATATTGTTCTGGTTTTGATATGTGTCTCTACTATGTTCCAATCAATATGCTAACTATCATATTGTTATGCATACTATTCCAACAATTACTACTACTGACTCTCTCTAGCATATGCCAATCAATCTTCTAATTGTCATACCGTTATGCATATTGTTTCGGTAAAACTGCTAATGATATCCACTGTCTCTATAAAGTGTGTACAATGAACACATAAACCATTCTAGAAATCAATGAACACATACACCATTGTTGTTTGATCCTCACATACACCATTTCCATTTACCAAAAATAGTTTAAGGTCAACACAAATAATTCCCCAAGTTCAAATATGTATTGCAAAATAAAATTGTCATATAGTACATATTGCAAAATAAAATTGTCATTACACTTTTAAAGATAGTTTTAAGAAAAATATAGACTACCAAACTTTCTTTGAATGTATGTGACCCTCTGTAATTCACTCATTATCAAGAACCCCTTTTCTCTTCTAGGTTCAACCAAAAAAGTGTCATATGCATCAACCAAGGTTTCTTTGAACTAAGCCCAAGGATTTCTTGTAGTGCAACATATACTTATTCATAGACAAAATTCACTTCAGATGCATCTATTTTCATAGTTTGAGTCTCCCTCATGCTATCACCTATCTTACCTATGGTTTTACATATGGCATCTAAGGAACTTGCCATGCTAGAACGATGACTCTTTGGCCTCTTTGATGACATTGATGAGCGATTCCCACTGCTAGATGTAGTAGATTGAGTGGGTACATGTGTAGGGATATCATCATCATTCAAATCAGCAATGCTTTCAAAAGGTACAGTGATATCCTCCTCATAATAGGGATTAAAGATGTCATTTACAAAAATCCCTTCTTTAGTCTCTAGAGGTGTTGCAGATGCATTGCCTTCGGCTATGTCATTGCCCACAATGATGGATAACTCATTGAAGTAGTAAAAGGGCCACCTCTTAAACACCTTGGCATTTTTGAAATCTTTTCTCTGCATGTTGGCATAATGAATGAATGAATTATTTGTATTTGGTTGGTAACTTGTTAAGATAGATTAACTTATAATGAAAAATTGTAAAGATCATTTCACCTTCAAGAGCTCCTCCCAAACCTTGTCATCAACGTCCATACATTGAGTACTCTCATTCCATTCAAAACCACTTGTGTTTTTCAACTCTTTCATAATTATGTAATCATGTTTCCATGTTTTGAGTTTGTTCTTACAGTTTTCCTTTGTCAAAGTCATCTTCATTTGTTCCTTGAACCTCTTTTCAATAGCAATCCAAGCTTCCTTTTTGAATCTGCCTTCAACTTTTCTTCCCAGCTGAGCTTTCTCATGGAGCAAGTCTAGAAGATTTCTTTCAATATCTTTGTTCCATACAATCCTGGTAGAAGGAGTTGCAAGGATGGTTTGAACAACATTGTTGTCCATGCCATGGCTCATTTGAGAAGCATCGTTGTCTATGCTTGTTAGAAGGTCTATGAATGACATCGCTGAATCACATGAACATTTGGAGACAAAACTGAGTCAACAATTAATGCAATAGTATAAAAGAAAAGAAACTATTTAGGATGGCACAGTTAGGGGTATGTTTTTCCGGTACAAATAATAAAGTCTCAAGCAAGTGGATATGAATATGAAACTTGATTCTTCATTTTATATATTGAACCTCAGAATCAAAAAGTTTATGGAGGTCTTAATAACAATTCTAACCAGTCCACAGTTAACTGAGCTCTTATTTGCCAGATTTAAAATATACTCAGATGTCACTGTGGACTTTTGAGGGTCGAAACTGATAAAACAAAATTGGTCTAGTCAAACAAATCTTATGAGTAGGTTCAGATGTGAAGTGCTTCCAAATCATAAAGTTATGTCCATCCAAATACAATATATTGTCTTAGGCAAGTGGAAACTTAAATCTTCACAATAAATAAATCCATAAATGTTTAATCAACTTTTAATAAAAAAATTCCAAAAAATCTGGTTTGTATGAAGTGAATTCAAGATGCTTAAAGTATTAGACTAATTTGACCTTGCAAAGAAATCAAAATTGGTACTATAATGAAAATTTTGGTGCACAGTACTTTTGAAAGACTTCTGAAAACAATTGAACTTTATCCCATGAGAAAATTGTGTTGCACTGACATTTATTAGACTAGTTTGGCCTTGTAAAGTAATAAAAGCTACTATAATGAAAATTTTGGCACACAGTACTTTCGAAAGACTTGTGAACATAACACAACTGGAACTTATCACATGACAATTGTTTTATACTCCTAACCTAAACCACATCAGAGTTAAGTTCATGACACCAAAATACTCATTTCTTATTTACCAGGAAACCTTTTGCTTTTTGTTTATATTGGAATTGAGAGAAATGAAAATGTACATCCCTTGAATGCAAAACAGACTCACTGACGAGCACTTGCACTAGCCACAAAACTAGTAGATGCTGCAAAGCTTTAATAACACCTAAAAGTATATATCATAGTTCCTTTGTCTAACCATCTTGATATTGATTTCTTGATTGCTAAATAGAAAACCTTATAATTTAAAGGCTGAAGACATTCAAATCAAATGAAACATAACGATAGTTTGATTTCTTGACTGCTAAATATAAAACTCTATAGTTTGTAAGGTTGATGATACTCAAATCAAATGAAATGTATCCCTGTATAAGTTTCCACAAAGCATATTGTCATTATTTGTTCACAGAGATGATCTCAAATTTGTTATACTTTTTTGCCTTACTACCCATCAATTTGTAGCTTTTCAGTTCCACATCTTTAAATTTTCCTATATAATCAAACCATTGCTTCCAATAAGTTTTGTTTGCAATTTGATAAAAAAATTGGAAAGGAAAGGGTTTAGGAATTTGTAGGATTTGAGCAATACAAATCCACAAAACCCAAAGATCACCTGCATACAAAAACCTGTTACAAGGAAGTAGAGACAAGAAGAGGGCAAGGGTTTGACTCAAAAATATGAAGAAGAAAATATCCTCAAATAATGAATGAATAAAATATACAATGGATCATCTTTATAAAGGAGATTGAAATCCTTGAAAGGAAAACCCTAGTGCATGTAATAATTAGTTAAATTATTACAAGACTAATGCATGCAAGTTTATATTTAAAACAACTAGTGCATGAGTTTAAAATAACTCGTGCATGTGTGTTTAAATATAAACAACTAAAGCAAAAGAGTTGACATCTTAAGAATGGAGTAAAGTTAATTAATATAATTAATACTTTACTCTAACACCCCCCCTTAAGATGAGAAACAATGCAAGAAGAAAGCAAAGGAAACTACAGTGCTGAAAGCATAAAAATGGGTCCCGACAACATGGCCTGATGAGGTACCCATGTACAAAAGAGAGTCTCTAGAAAGTGGAGAAATCGAGAAAACCACATGGGAAAAACTCTACTCCAAAAAGAGACAAAAACTAATCTAAAGGATTGAAGAAGCCTCCAAAACTAGGAATGTTCCAAAAATAGGAACAAGAATGAACATGTAGAACATCACTAAAGAAAGAAGATGCAAACTCTGTCAAGAAGAAACTAATGATCTGAAGATCCTCCACAGAAATATGA
The DNA here is from genome assembly GCA_027943335.1 of Chamaecyparis obtusa. NCBI lineage: Eukaryota > Viridiplantae > Streptophyta > Pinopsida > Cupressales > Cupressaceae > Chamaecyparis > Chamaecyparis obtusa. Next base: position 1,754,649 of record BSBK01001951.1, on the reverse strand, counting down.
CCAGGTAGAGAAGACTATAATTTGCATGAGTGCTCTCAAATAACACTACTCGAATCAGGAGGCAAATAAAGGAAAACAACTAAACTCGAAGATACAGATGGTATAAAACACCAAAAGTCTCAAGAGTTGATCAATCAAAGATGGAAGAGTGCATCCAAAAAATAGGAAAGAAAAAAGTGTCCATATGGTAAATGATCCATCTCACCGAAATGCATAGGTACCCAGCCACTGCAACCGCCTAGTACATAGAATCAAATACTGAATACATAGCTCACACTATCAAACCAAGGAAGTAGTATAACCAATAGTAGAAACCCCCCCATACTGCTGACAAGGGAGTAATAATAGGTGCACTAAAAAGAGTGCCAATAAGAACTACATCGTGAAGAACCAGGAACATCGAAGGTGCATACAAACACAAATAAAGATACCCTAAGGCTGATGTCATGGAAGGAACACTCACTTGACAAAGGTAGATGGAAAACAAAGGAAAACATCAAACCCCCCCATGGCACTTTATAATAGAGTGCGAGTACAAAGAGCATGAACATGTGCAAGATCTCATACATGCAATAGAATGACACTTTATCTCAGTGCGTGTGCATAAAAGAATGCTACAAAAGTGAAGTATACACTGCTCAAAGAAGAGCAAAGGCCGCTGAAACAAAAGAACAACCTAAGAAGAGCCATCCCTTAAAGGGAAGAGATCCCAGGACCTATAACATCCAAGATATCCACCAAAGTGCAAAATTGCAAAAACCCGAATAAAATATACTTGGAATAGAATCTAGAAAAAGGACTCATAGAAAAAGAAATCTCTCAGAACAAGCTTTCCAACGATTTCTCGCTTTCCCAAAACGGAGTCCAGATGCGCAATATAGAGCTTCTGGAGTGCAAAACTAAACATCTAGCTTTGACAATAAAAAACACCATCCAAAAAAGAAAAATCAGAAATTCAAACCTCTAGATCTAGATAGAACTTGGAACCAGCTTTCCGACGATATCTCATTTGCCCAATTTTGACACAGTATGCTCAAGTTATGAGCAAAATACCAACTGCTATGCTGGAGGGCCCAAATGGTGTCTAAATGTGCTAATATCAGCACTTCATGGGCTTAAAATTGACGACCAAATGACTGTCATAGCATGCAAGCCCCTTGGGGCTAAAATTCTGGGCCCCTGGTCACCATATGACCAAGGGCTAAAACTGCATGCATTAGCTTAAATTTGATGGCCAAATGGCCGTTGCCGACCAAAATGAAGAAAAAAATACAATAAAATAAATATTTTTTTTCAAAATTGCATGTGCACCTTGGGATCCGTGTTAGGCCATTTCAGATTTTGCCTCAATTCGCGTGCCAAATTTTTTGATCTTAATTTATGTGCCTGCCAACAAATTTTTTACCTCGATTTGCATGCCAAATACAGAGAATTTTGCCTCAAGAAACATGTCAGTCCGTACAAATGCTGCCTCAAAAAATGTGTCACGCTAGCTAGTACCAAAAAAAAGCCCCAAAATGCAAAGTTGTCCAAATTGGACGTGCCTTATATCAAAATAGGGGGTTTTGGGCGCTGCGAGCTCAACGATGAGGTCCTTTTGAGCTCAAAGTGCACCAAAATTTAGGGACCCCCTAATTTCAATAAAAAATAACCAAAAAATCCCTAATTTGAATCCTTCAAACGTGAACAAGCTGTAGCAAATTAGGCTCTGATACCATGTGGGATTTGAGCAATACAAATCCACAAAACCCGAAGATCACCTGCATACAAAAACCTATTACAAGGAAGTAGAGACAAGAAGAGGGCAAGGGTTTGACTCAAAAATATGAAGAAGAAAATATCCTCAAATAATGAATGAATAAAATATACAATGGATCATCCTTATAAAGGAGATTGAAAGCCTTGAAAGGAAAACTCTAGTGCATGTAATAATTAGTTAAATTATTACAAGACTAATGCATGCAAGTTTATATTTAAAACAACTAGTGCATGAGTTTAAAACAACTCATGCATGTGTGTTTAAATATAAACAACTAAAGCAAAAGAGTTGACATCTTAAGAAGGGAGTAAAGTTAATTAATATAATTAATACTTTACTCTAATAGAATTGAAACAAGAAAATATTCTCTGTAACACAAATTCTCGGGGCAAATGAAACCTCAAGATTCAAAGTAAATAAAACCCATAATTCTTTGATGGATTTTAGATAAATTGAATAAAAAATATGATTAAGGGAAATAAGAAAACAATGAAGCATTTAGCTGATTTGGCCATCAATTCAAATCAACAAAACATTCTTATAACGAAACTTTTGGTGCATGGCATGAATAATATGACCTAAGATTCATACATGAGAGAGCTGCATTGCAATCAAACCCAAACCACACAAAAGAAAAGTTAATGACACCAAAATATTGATCTTTCTTATCTACTAGGGAGGTTTTTGCTGCTTATCTAGTTGGAAATTGAGCTAGAAGTACATGTGCATTCTTTGAAGGCAAAACAAACTTAGAGGACTTTAGTGCTAAACACAAATCAATGTTTTAGAATGTAGATAATGATATTTTATTAGAAATCAATTGCGTAGTTTAAAGCATATGAGTACATTGAGACTAAAAAAATCCGCCCAATAAATTTACTTATACATTTTAATTTTACCAATCCAATTAATTGTTTTAAGTTTTAACAATTCTTAAAAGGCAAAAACCCTACAGAATGAAGCAATATAGCATCAAAAAATATAGAGGCAAGCACAAAAACCATTTGAGAAGCACAAAAGTGCATTTATGAACTAGCCAAGTTAAAGGAAGGTTCTCAAATGAAAAAGAACTAAGCCTACACAAGACATAGGGCTCAAAGAGAGTTAATAGCACAATACATAAATTGTTTTCCACAATGTCATATTAATGTTTCATGGAATATGATGAAATAATGAAAAGAATTCAATGCCAGTCTCCAATAACCTTAAAATATCATGGCAAATTTTAGAAATACACAAAAAAAACTTCACAAAATTATCGAGATCTATTGTCTTAGGCAAGTGGAACGAAGGTAGGATTGGTTGCAGTGAGTGGGAAAATGATGATTGTGTCCTAAATCTATTTGGGCGGGAAGCTTTGGAACAGGGGATAGACATCCATTTATCATAATGAATGGGAATGCACAATGTATATGATTAAAAGGATTTAGAAGGAATCGGGTAATGAAAATTGGTAGGTAAGAAGCCAAATTCCATTGCATTTTCCAATATCCTCCCTCCCTACTTGTGTGCACAACTGGAGAGAATTTTTGATAGGAATGAAGGTCAATAATGCCATGATTACATGGATTTGCACAAGATATATTTGTTGAAAATTCTATTAATAATTAAAAATGATGAAATCGGCAAGTGGAAATCTATTTTTGAATCTCTGCCAGCATTATCTTTCTAAATGCCAAATTTTGGAAGCCATCTTCTACAGGGTATGCACGACATGAGTCTGATGAATATTTTTCTAGAGAGAATTTGAGGCCATTGAATAAGGGTCTAGAATATCCTCAATGCAAGAATGCAAATATCTAAGCATGCTAAGATGTGCGCAAGCTATTGAAGTACAGACATGACATGATAATTTGAGATCCACCATTTGATAATGAGATTTTTAAAGAAGGATAAACACAATATAGTGGATTTGTTGCAGACTTTAGAAACTTCCAAGAAATTGCACTCCACTTTGTAAAGTCATTTCAATAGCATTGCAGAACTTATTGCTTCCAATAAGTTTTGTTTACAATTTGATAATGAAATTGGAAAGGAAAGGGTTTAGGAATTCAAACAAACAAATTGAATTTGATAACAAAATTGGAAAGGAAAGGGTTTAGGAATCCAAGGTGCCTAATGTTTGCAAGTGGATCATCTGTGTTATCATTATGGGTACCAGATTTATCAAAATTGGAAAGTCACGTGGGTTCAAATGCTAGTGTTTCTCATTCATAATATTGATATTTTGTTCCCCACACTTCCCTGAATAGTTTATGTATTTATAAGGAAACCATCGTCCATGTGGTTGTATGGTTCCTGAAAGAGTTCTTGCATTATAGGAGATCCTAATTTATGAATTGTTTTTATTATTATTCAAACTTCAAAAAGGCTGACTGTAGGATAGTTAGATGGTAAACCAGATTACTTCTTTATGGTATAGTGCTACAAAAGGCTATTAATGGAATACAAGATATTGGTTTTACTAGTTTTGTTGGTTGATACTTTCTCGCCATGTCAAACTTGGTGAACTTTATAATACATATGGTTAAAGAACAAGACATTGCCATCCCAACTCTCTGTATTGCTTTTCTTCATCTAGGTTGGACATGATACCTTATTAAAGGTCTTGAGAAGGGTGAAAGATGTTGTTGCTGCAATTAGATTTTGCTATTTGAGGAATGACCTTCATCAGATAATGAAGTGTGTTACTAGTAAGGTTTTTAGGAGTAAGATAGGGTCATCTAATTTTCCCCTTTCTATGATGGTAAAAACTTGGGTTGGAATGGTCACAGGATGCACTTAAAAAGTTGTATATTGAATAAATTCAATTGTTGATGAAGGAAGAAGCTTTCCATTTGTTTTAAGAAGACACTTCTCTAGAACAACTATCTTTGGTACATGTCCTATGTTTAAAGACTTCGGATTTTTAGTCAGACATGGTAAATGTAATAGGGTACAAGTGTGTAAATCTTTTTTACTCCAATGTTGTGTAAATGTCCTATATTTCTTGTGATGGTCCTATGTCTATCATTCCCTATAAAACTGTAAAATGCATATTTGCAAAAAAGCTATATTGTAGTGGGTTAGTTATTCTGTGTCAAAATCCATTAAGTTGTAGTCATCCTTAGGACCATTTCATATTTATTGGTTTTTTATTTCTCTCCTCTTATTTAGGTGTATGATTTTAGACAAAGAAAAGATATTGTGATTGACTTTGGAGAGAGGAAATTGGCTCTTCCTTTGTCTATATTTGGGACTATGAATTATAGTAAAGATTTATATCTTTTCACATAAGGTGCTTCCTTTCTGGGACTTCAAGGTGGTCTAATGGGCTATTAGAAATATATATTTTTTATGGTTAGGGGAGAAAGCAATCTGCATGAAATTCATAATTTATTGCAAAATTCACAATTCTCTAAGATATTAATTGCTTTGAACTTTTACTCATCTAACAAACCACTTGAATGATCCATAGGCACAAACAACAATAAAGATGCTAAGGTAGAATATCAACAAAACCAATTTTAAAAGGACTTAGATCATAGAGAAAAAAATACATTAAATTATTATAACAACAACAATTTCAAAAATTGGAAAAAGCCAAATGGGACCGTAATACGCTGACGAAAAGTAAATGTTGTATGAAAGTGAAGTATCAATAAATGGGTCTGCAGTATCAAATAATCCTCAATTTTATGTTAGAAATATATCACTGTGGTGAAATATCAAATTAAATGGCATCTTAGAATGTCATATTAATGTTTCATGGAATGTGATGAAATAATGAAAAGAATTTAGTGCCAGTCTCCAATAACCTTAAAATATCATGACAAATTTATGAAATACACAAAAAAAACTTCAATCAAGATCTATAGTCTTCCCACATCCTTCTTGCTATTTCATCTCGAAACATCCCCCAGTCATCTCTATCACGCTGAGTCAAACCATAAGTCTCAAGAAATAGTACATCTATCCCATCACGACCATCTTCCTGTTCACATTCTCCTTCCAGTGGAAGGCCATCCTCTCTCGTAATGAAGTTGTGTAAAATGCAACATGCCAAAACAATCTTGGTTTGTGTCATAGTTTAATAAGATGTCGCATACTTCAATATAGGAAAACGCTACTTCAAAATGCCAAATGTACGCTCTATTGTATTCCTAAGTGACGGGTGTCTATGTTTAAACAACTCCTATGATGTGTTTATGGGGTTTTCTCTTACAAATTCCATTAGATGGTAATGTGTACACCTATAAGGAGTGAGAAATCTTGGTGCATTTGGATATCTAGCATCGACCAAATAATACTTTCCTATATATAATAAAGAATATTACTATAACAGTGTAAAATTTATCGTATGCAGGAATATGACAATCATAGTCTACATACCTCAGGGAACCACAAGTGGATCTGATCTAGAGCGAGCTGAAGCTAGAAAATGACTATATATAGTAGACCCTTCCCAACTAAAAAGGATGTATTGAAATTGGTAATCAAATGAATATACACCCATAACATTTTGTGACAAGTTGCCTTTTCTATCGCGATATTTAGCTTGGAGGTCAACATCGATAGTGACTGGTATATGGGATCCATCAATTTCTCCCACACAATCCTATAGTTAGAAAATGGATAATCCAATGAAAATTTGGAAATAGGATTAAGACTCAATCAAAAAAATGTGTATGGCAAGGAGATTTACCTTGAAGTACGGGTTGAACCGGTCCTTCCCACTAATTTCTGTAGGAGTGTTAGGACCAGGGGGTAGAAGATAATCTGCATGGAGTGCTAAGATAGTTGTCAACACCTTGTGGAAGTATCAGCTAACTATCTCTCCGGAGTGCCCAAAGTTATGGGCAATCTTACGATTACGTAGATTGTGCCCAATGGTATGTAGGAACATCACAAGTTGTTCTTCTAATGTGATATTTTCTGTATCTATGATGCTTCCTTTTTGCCTTAAAAGATTTGCTAGTTGAAAGAAGGCTCATCTAGTCATGTGTATTTGGTCATGAAAATCTGTGTTGTTGGAATGGATGATACGCTTATAAAAGGAATTTCATTCCTTATGCGCTTACACATTTGTCTTTTGTCCTGATCTGCAAATACCACTATGGCTGGCGCAAGGGCTGCAAGCACACATGCAAGAGAGATACTGACTCTCTTCTTCCTAAGAGTGAGACCTTGAAGGTGTGACTATTTGGTAAGATCCATTACCTAAAAGGCAAGAAAACTTAGTACTTGCATATAATTAAAAATATAATTTTGAACTCTTGAATAATATCAAACTATATGAATTTATTATAGTCACTTGTTATGATCATGTCTATTCTTGTAGGAGTTGTGCCCCTTGTAAAGAGTTGCAAATTTTTGACTCTTCATCCCTTTATGAGGATTATAAATAGGGTGGATCTACTCATGATGAAGGCATGGAATGAGGAAGAAAGAAATTAAAAAAATAATTTGATCTGACTGAGAGTACAAGTAGATATCCAATAGCAGCAAATAGATTAAAGATATTTTATTTGAATGAAGGTAAAATATAGGCATACATATATGTTCATGCTATAGTAATACTTGTAGCAATTATTAAATTTTGTGAGTAATCTAGATGTTTCTCTTACTTATATGTAAAAAAATATTCATTTAATAATCTATTTTGGATTTGGAGAAATAGGTTGCAAATAGGAAGGATAAGCAGTCTTCCAAGTTCACAAGACCCAATTATGCCACTCTAAGAAAAATGATGTGATTGTGGGCTAGGGGGCCTAAAGTGCACTTGGACTTGAGGTCCTATCAAGTACACCACCCCAGGATAGAATGGACAACCAACCTTCTATGTCTGCGGGGCTAGGAGGTGGAATGGAAGTCTGGCCTCCTTACTCTTGGGCTTGAACAAGGAGGACAACCAACCTCCACATTGAATTAAGGAATGAAGGGGCTGCCCACCTTCCATGCCCTCCCAGCACAAGGGTGACCAACCTTGAGACTACAATTTGTAAATGTTTCAACAAATTTCCAATAAGGTTATTCGGAGAATCCACATGTGAAAGGCTAATGCCTTCCTTAGATATTTATATGAGAATGTTATATAATTTCATGATGTATACTAATGATCAATCAACAATAGATATTATCTTGACTTATGATTTAATGTCAATTTCAAGTGACTAATATTGTGCATAGGAACTAAACCAGGATTTATCTTGTTAAAAAGCATTTCAACTAGTAAATTTATACTCTAGTTCTTCTAGATTTCTTATATTTTATTGGAATTGGGATTTTAGGGAAAAATATAAGAATATCCCCAAAGAGGACATTACTAATCATCCAACAAGGACATCACATGCCCACCAAGGCTTGACCTTGAGAACTTGTCTCTAATACTAGGCAAGACAACCACTATGCCAAAAGCCTGAACTGATCATCCATCAACAATAATGTGGAGTTTTCATCCCACTGAAGTACCAATGCAAGTTAGTCCCCTTATGCACACGTGACTACTAGCCCCACCATCGGGTTTGAGTACATGCCTGCCAACAAAATGGAGGAACAGCCACTTGAGTTTAACCAGCATACTGAGTTTTCATCCAATAGGGACATCACATTTTCCCCCTATCCTTTTAGATGGTTCTAGTGCTCTTAAGTTTGAAGACAAAGGTCTAATGAAGGAAGGATATCATAATGTGTCATGTTTGGCAATACTTGGTGTTTACTTATATGTTTAGATTCATTACCTTTCTATTATCCATTATAGTAAATGACTCTGGTAAGTAACTCCCTCTGTTTCTCTGGGATCTTTATTTTAATGCAAGTCATTCAGATGAGGGAGTTAAAAAGGCATAAATAAAGGCCTAGTTATGCTACATTTTACCATTGCCACCAGAATAAGTAGGTTCAGGTACTAAAAGGCATTTTCCAATCAACTATGCATAAAATAATTTTTTTGTCTTATCCAGTTCCCAAGGAAAAAATTGCTATAAATTTTGTATTATTTTTAATGAATAACTTCAAGATAATTGTCATCCTATGGAAAAAATCTGAGTCACACTTAATTCTACCCAAGTTTGTTGTTGTCAGGGATATAAAACTCTAGTCCCAAGTACCATTAAATTTTACAAATCATCTTCTTTCCCCTCATCAAAAGAAAATGATTTGACTATGAAGGAGATGATAAAGATTAAGTAAACTTACATTCTGGTGAACATTTCCATGGTCCTCCTCCACCAAAGATCTATTCCCCATTCATGACAACCAGAAGAAGAAGATGAAGCCACATCTCTTTAATGCATACGATAGGGGTGATGAGAGTTGAACCAAGGACTTGGAAGACCTGGCCTTGGTAACTACAACAACAACAATCGAACCCCAGACAATACATGAATAAAACATTGTGCATCGAAGTCACAACTTAGAAATTCCATAGCTCAAAAAACCCTTGCATTTGCATTCTTTGCAGCAAATGTCTTTGAAATTATAAGATTTAAATAAGTTTGGATTAAGAAGAAATGAATAAGGAATAAAGGAATGAAAGAATCGAGGAAGACTCAAGGTGTAAAACCCTGGTAATGAATACAGTACAGAACCACAAGGGTTTTAGATTAGTGCTTCAAATAGTTATAAATAGAAATGGTCATTTTTTTATATATTACATTCACTCAAGACCACTGAATGGCAGCAGTACCTACGTAAGTTTGTACTAAGCTCACAAGCCTCTACAGATTAGTTTATTCTAGACAATTCATCTAGTTTTATGGTGGATCTAATTTTTCTTACTGGTGGGAGACTAATGGTCAACACCAAATTTACCAATTCAAAAGAAATGCATAAAGATCAAGACCACGGTAGCAAAAAAATTCTTCAAATTGACGTGGAAACAAAAATAAACACAACAGGATCGAAGGTTGA
>BSBK01001951.1:1732500-1740000 GCA_027943335.1 Chamaecyparis obtusa | reverse complement strand
GTGTCACATTTAAATACATTTTTGTATTTATTTTGAATTGTAGGTCAATTTAAGTCTGCAAAAGCTTTTAATTGGTTAGCCATGCAACATGCTAGACACAACGTTAAGTTTGTTTGGACTTCTCTGAAAGTGGACATGGAAAAGGAGAACATGATGGAGCAGGAGCATGTGTGAAGCGTGCACTCCGACAACATGAACTTCAAGGTATGTGTACATACATTTGATATTCAACTTGTTTACTTGACTAGACTATTTAAAACTTTACATTACATGTACACATGTATATATATAACTAAATTGTTAAAAATATATCTCTCTAGGTAACATGATAGAGAATTTAAAGAAGATTGTTGAATGGTGTCAAAATCATTTCACTACTCGAGACACAAAATACAACAAACGTTACTTTTGGGAAGTGATAGGTATTTATTTAATTTACTTTTATTTTTCAAACTCAAATTCATGAAACTACATATATAGGTATGTCATGTATGTGTGTTTTAACTTGTTGTATATATATATATATATATATATATATATATATATATATATATATATATATATATATATATATTATATATATATATATATATATATATATATATATATATATATATAATGCATTTCACATTTTTCATGATTTCAAACTGAGATCTATATATCAATCCATCCAATCCAGATATCGATCAATCGAATCCCTACAATTGTCAATCAATTGTTGGAATTAGAAGTTTGCATCAAGTGATGACTACGGGACAACACAAGCCTCCACTGATTCAACTAAGAGATAAATCATGCTTTTGTGAAGATTGTCTTAACAACAACACAATGAGTCAATGTGTTAATATTGCAAATGGATATGTTTCAATATGGGATCATAAAGTGTTAATTAGAATGCCTCCTTATGAAGATGATGACAATGTCATAGACATCCATGATCCTATATATTCAGCTGACTATGAACGTGTTTCTGATTTAGTTGTTACAGGTGCGTATTTTTTATTTCTAGGTATATTTACATGATATATATATATATATATATATATATATATATATATATATATATATATATATATATTATATATATATATATATATTATACATGAACTTGAGGTTTAAATTTAACATTTACTTGTACACATAAATATAAATTGTGTAGGTGATATTTTTGCTGTGGTTGCGGATCCTGAGAATATAGAAGGTGTAGATTATTATCTACTAAGATGCACCAAGGAAAAACACAAGTTGCTTGAAGAAGTTGTTGATGGTGATGGACAAAAATATCTGACTGGTTCAGTTGTTATTGAAGGCACCTATTATCAACAAGATAAGATTGAAAAAATGGAATTAAATTTGTTGAATACATGCGTGGAGAGAGAGTTCTACATTATAGTCACTTGGTTATAGCGACAAAATTGCAGTTTGAAACTATGTCAAAAAAAGGGTCAAGTAAAAACCAAAAGTGGAAGTTGCCTATTGAAGAGCATGAAAAACTTTTGGAGATAATAAAGGATAGAGAGGATCCAGACTACATGTATCAGGAGCTTTAGGTTTAAGGATTTTAATTTTTACATACTTAATTTAAATCCTATTTGAAACTTCTATGTAGACTTTAAATTTGATTTGAAATTTATGATTAGATTGAATTTATGGATCAAGATTAAACCTGAATTGAATTTTAATTGATGAAAGTTATCTCTCTCTCTCTCTCTCTCTCTCTCTCTCTCTCTCTCTCTCTCTCTCTCCCCCCTTCCCCTTCCCCTTCCCCTTCCCCCCTCTCTCTCTCTCTCTCTTAGAACTAGAACTTTCAATTTACTTTCTACTTGAATTTTAATTTCAATTTATTCATTAGATTGATTAGATAATATTAGATAGGTCTATATTTCTATTTTTTGTTTAGATTGATTAAATGTAGGTCTATATTTGAATGAAATTAGATTGATTCTTTTTTCAATTGATTAGAATAGATTGATTTCTTAAATTGCATACCTTTCTAGTCGAGATAAATTTCTATTTATTGATTAGATTGATTAGATAGGTAAATTGAATTTTAATTGATTGGATAGAACTTTCAATTTACTTTCTACTTGAATTTTAATTTCAATTTATCAGATAGATTGATTAGATAAATATTAGATAGGTCTATATTTCTATTTTTTGTTTAGATTGATTAGATAGGTCATGGCTTAAGGGCTTAAGGGGTCATGGCTTAAGGGCCAAATGGGTTAAGGGCTTAAGGGCTCATGGATTAAGGGGTCATGGCTTAGGGGTTAGGGCTTAAGAGCTTAAGGGGTCACGGCTTAAGGGGTTAGGGCTTTTAAGGGCTTAAGGGGTCATGTTCAGTTCTTAAGGGCCTAAGGGGTCATGTGAGGTCATGTTAGGACATGTGAGGTCATGTGAGGTAATATTAGGTCTTATTAGTTCATTTAAGGTCATGTGAGGTTATGTGAGATCATTTTAGGTCTTAAGGGGTCATGTTAGGTCTTATTAGTTCATAGTAGGTCTTATTAGTTCATAGTGAGGTCATGTGAGGTTATGTGAGATCATTTTATGTCTTAAGGGGTCATGTTAGGTCTTATTAGTTCATAGTAGGACTTATTAGGTCATGTTAGCTCATATTAGGTCATATTAGGTCTTATTAGGTCATGTTAGGTCATATTAGGTCATGTTTGGTCCTTAAGGGCTCATGTGAGGTAAAATTAGGTCTTAAGTGATCATTTTAGGTCTTAAGGGGTCTTTTAGGTCATGTTAGGTCTTAAGGGGTCTTATTAGGTCATGTGAGGTCATGTTAGGTCTTAAGGGGTCTTTTAGGTCATGTGAGGTCATATTAGGTCTTAAGGGGTCTTTTAGGTCATGTTAGGACATGTTAGGTCATATTAGGTCTTTTAGGTCTTATAAGGTCTTGAGGGGTCATGGCTTAAGGGGTTAAGGGCTTAAGGGGTCATGGCTTAAGGGGTTGGGGCTTAAGGGCTTAAGGGGTCATGTGAGGTCATGTTAGGTCATGCTAGGTCTTATTAGGTCATATTAGGTCATGTTGGTCTTTAAGGGGTCATGTGAGGTCAAATTAGGTCTTAAAAGGGATCATTTTAGGTCTTAAGGGGTCATGTTAGGTCATGTTAGGTCTTATTTTTAGGTCTTAAGGGGTCATGTTAGATCATTTTAGGTCTCATTTTAGGTCTTAAGGGGTCATGTTAGATCATTTTAGGTCTTAAGGGGTCATGTTAGGTCTTATAGTTCATAGTAGGACTTATAGGTCATGTTAGCTCATATTAGGTCATATTAGGTCTTATTAGGTCATGTTAGGTCATATTAGGTCATGTTTGGTCCTTAAGGGCTCATGTGAGGTAAAATTAGGTCTTAAGTGATCATTTTAGGTCTTAAGGGGTCTTTTAGGTCATGTTAGGTCTTAAGGGGTCTTATTAGGTCATGTGAGGTCATGTTAGGTCTTAAGGGGTCTTTTAGGTCATGTGAGGTCATATTAGGTCTTAAGGGGTCTTTTAGGTCATGTTAGGACATGTTAGGTCATATTAGGTCTTTTAGGTCTTTTAAGGTCTTGAGGGGTCATGGCTTAAGGGGTTAAGGGCTTAAGGGGTCATGGCTTAAGGGGTTAGGGCTTAAGGGCTTAAGGGGTCATGGCTTAAGGGTCATGTTCGGTCCTTAAGGGCTTAAGGGGTCATGTGAGGTCATGCTAGGTCTTATTAGGTCATATTAGGTCATGTTTGGTCTTTAAGGGGTCATGTGAGGTCAAATTAGGTCTTAAGGGATCATTTTAGGTCTTAAGGGGTCATGTTAGGTCATGTTAGGTCTCATTTTAGGTCTTAAGGGGTCATGTTAGATCATTTTAGGTCTCATTTTAGGTCTTAAGGGGTCATCTTAGATCATTTTAGGTCTTAAGGGGTCATGTTAGGTCTTATTAGTTCATAGTAGGACTTATTAGGTCATGTTAGCTCATATTAGGTCATAAATTAAATATTAATTTTAAAGATCAATTAATTTTTGGCTTCAATTACAAAATCTAAAATCAAACATGTACATCAATGTTTAAATGTCTATATAGTGCAAAATCCAAACATGTGTCAATGTACAAATAGATCAATATACAAAACATGCACCTACATATCAATGTAAATGTACACACACACACATATATATATATATCTCAAAAATCAAACATGTACATCAATGTTTAAGTGTCTATACATATATATCACAAAATCCAAACATGTATCAATGAACACATCAACTACGTTGATGATCACCATCACGTGCTAGATGTGTGGGCCTGTGTGGATCCTCGTCCTGTTGGACCTGAGTCTGTAAATGTAAATATAATGTTACACACACACACACACACACACACACACACACACACACACACACACACACACACACACACACACACACATATATATATATATAAGAACTTGAAATGTAAATAAATTTTATAAAATTTTAATTTTTAATTTATTTCAAGTGTACCTCTGTATCATGATGAATCGGATCAGCAGGCTCCTCTAAATCTCCATATGCAGCACCTGTCGCAATGTCCTGTACCACATTTAAATACATTTAAATTTAAATATAGAACTATATGTACACATGTATATCTATATAAATTGAAATTAAATCCAGATTCTTGTACCTTCTGTAATGCAGGTCCAAGGTCGGATAACTCAGAAGAGTGCAAGGACATTGCATCAGGATCAATGGCGTCGTCCATAAGTAAATCTGAGAATCTACTATGAACTCGGGAGGTCGTAGCATGTGTCTGCTGTGTGGGAGCCTGTGTATGCTGTGTGGGAGCCTGTGTATGCTGTGGAGGCGGTGTAAGATCATCCACACTCTGTCTAGAGGAACCTGCCTCTGCATCTGAGCTCTGACCTCGACTGCTGCCTGTGGAGGATCTACGACACTGTCCTCCTCCAATGAAAGTAGGTAAATCATGTGGCTCAATCCCATGCAATGTAGAAATCCTCTGGTAAGCAGCCAGGAGATCACTCACTAACATACCACTAATCTCACGCACGCGATCCTCAGGTAGTCGTCCTTTCTCATCTGGAGTAGGAAGATCAAATCTGATGTATGGGTCATAAAATGGACTAGATGGTGATACACCTGCAATCATCCATGATCGAAGCATGTACCTATTCACATGATCAGATGAAAACTGCTCAACCTGAGTCACAATGGTGGCAATGCTAGAATACATATCTAAATGTGTGTCCTCAGCTGCAACCTACCCAACTCCAGTGTAGGCCTCCAAACCTTTTGGAAGAACCAAAAGGTTTTGACCCACCAATTCCCTCTTACTAGGGGGCTGTGGTATATCGGGTCGTCTACACTTATCCTGATATCTCCCCCGACCCTGACTAGCATGTGGAGGTAGATCTGTGTAGTCAACATCATAGCCCAAATGAAACTCTGCAAACAATTGTTTGCAGAAATATAGTGGCACCTCATCCTTTTGGGGCCACATATGATGTGCTACTAACCATCTAGGATATATAAAAGGGGCCACTATGTCATCTGTACAAAAAGTGACCCTATATGCTCGAACCACCCTCTTATTGATGTAATGGGTGCCAAACACGTTCTTCACCTGAGTGACTGAGACATCTGAATCAACTGTCCTCCAACCTACTGTCCCTATGACAGTGCTAGATAGGCTATGATAAAAAACATCAATCGATACATCATCATATGGATTGTATGATTCAGCCTTTTGAATCATACTCATGAGCTCAGTGCGTATAGCTGTCAATTTCTCCCTATTAGGGAGAGTAGTACTATTCTGCAGTGTTCGCTCTAATGCAGTCAGAGTAGCCTGCATCCTAGAGATAGTCTCATCTCTACGACTATCTCTAGCATGTGGGGCCTGGGTACTATTACGGTCTGAGGGAGCTCGTGATCCATGACTATCATGGACACTCTGATCTGAACCACTAGAAGCCATGAGTGATATGCACACAAAGGTAATATATATCTAGACCTAGATATAGATAAAAAATGCTCGCTGCAAGTAGGCACATGTGCACATATACATACATCCAAATGTTAGAAAATCAATTGATAAATATATATATATATATATATCTACAAATTAATTTAAATAAATTAAAAATATCTAACTTTCAATTTGTACATGTGTTGTACAATACTTCAAGTAAACATGAAAAGATTTTAAAAACTTCAAACAAACACACATGAACTAATTTTCAAATGCATTTTTACATAATATAAATTAAATTATATTAAATTAAACATTTAAATTCATGCATTTACATATGCACATGTGTAATATTTTTAAATATTTAAAAACATAATTTAAACTTGAAGGCATTTACACATGTATTCAATCATGGTAGTAGAACTAATTCATGTGCACGCATATTTACTAATTTGAATGCATATTTACATGTACATATTTACTTTACACACATGACAAAAATTAATTTGTACAAATTTCCATAACTAGAGAGGGAAAAACATTATATTGAAATTAAATACTAAAAGAAATGGTGAAAATGTATAATAATTTGGAAAGGGGTTCATGGGTCTTAAGAGTCTTAATTAGGTTGAAAGTAACCTGGTCTTATGGGTCTTATGAGCTCGTCTTAAGGGTCTTATGAGATCATCTTATGGTTCTTAACCTGGTCTTAAATGAGCTCATCTTAAGGGTCTTATGAGCTTGTCTTAAGGGTCCTATTGGGTATTAACCTTCTCTTAGAGGGACTTTGTAATGTTTGACTGTGTGATGATTACCACAATGTGTTATGGAACTTTCATAGGAAAATACTTTATCCTAAGTTTTAGATAGTATCAAAACCTTAGTTTGGTAACTTTAGGCAACTAAAAATAAAGATGACCTTATAATTAAGGTATCCTAGATATAATAAGAGTTAGGGCTTTATTCATTTTGATAAATAGGAATTTTCTTAGCAAAGGATGAAAATAATAGTTTTGATAATATCCAGCACTATACTTATTTAGACTAAAAAAAATGCATAGGGGAGTTTGATCATCCACGGGCCATGACAAATAGAATAAGGAAATATGACAATCTAGACCATGACTAAGATTAAAGAGAACTAATTGAATTGATTAAATAATATTGGCACTAGACAAAAATGTTTAATTACTCAATCTACGAACAATAATAAATCAATACAAAAGAAAAGTGTTAAGAGTTCAATGATAGCAAAGTGTTCAAACAAACAATACTATTTCAAATCAATTTAGTTGGCTACCTTGGCTTTATAGAAAGTTATATGATATTGATGGTATAGTTTTCTTGTGGCTTGATAATAATTAAATGATTAATTTTGTATTACAAAGTGTGATAAGTTAAAACGCATTAGTATGCAAATGTTATCTAATAATTGTTATCAGATAACTATATAATTCTTAGGATTTACTATGACATCTTTCTTCATATTGCCTTTCCTGTCTCACAACTATAGGTCTTATAAAGATGAATGCCAATATCATGGTCCAACTCTA